>JBBEEQ010000003.1:12234412-12544067 GCA_037950945.1 Hypolimnas misippus
GAACATAATTAGTACCTATTTAAATAGCCAACAAACAATTTATGATTTTACGTAAATATTATATATATATATACTTAATATAAAAAATATTAAAATTAAAAAAATAATATTTTTACTTAAAAACGTCAAATAAAAATATTACTTAACAATTTCTCACGTAAGTTTGATATACATTATTTAAAATTGATTATTAGTACACGTAATATTATCGATAAATTTTTACAAACCTTGCATTTGTGCCTCTATGTACTTTCTTATATAAAATAACTATAGCGAGGACAAATGTATATTCGGCGTAGTCGTGCGTATTCGTCGGTAGCGAGCAATTTAAGGAAATAAAAAAGCAATTCTTTTTCTTAAGATTCGACGTAATTCAGTTTCATCAATTTGTTAAGATTGCCTTTTAGCTAAATGAAAACATTGATTTCAAGATTTGTATGATTTATTGTCATTGACAATTTATTAACAAAAAATACGTTTACCCCGGGTATTTAGTGCGAAGTAGGATAGGAACTGTCAATTCGTGAAGGCACAATTTTAATGCACGTTTTAATACCTTGTGTGCAATCTTTGATTTAGTAGCCGCTAAGATACAGAAGCTACAAAAAATCTATTTATACTAATGGTATAAAGACATAAAATTTTGATTGTAAGTTTGTACGTAGGGACTAATTTCTGAACCTACTAATCCGATTTGAAAAATTATTTTTTATTGCTTAGCCCATTTAAACAAAAAGAAGGTTAGAGGTTACATCACGCTACGACTCATAGATTATTATTTTATGCCATCAAAACTTACAAACATAACATTGAATTGTAAATATTTTATTTAGTTAAATGTAACATTTCGAATGCAACATTTAAAAATGCCAAAAAGCACCTCAACGGAGAGCATACAAATTCAACTTGCATCGGGCAACTTTAATCCCCGACATATGCTGCGGGGCGCCCCCGGGGGTGGTGGGTAATTAAAAAAATGTGTCCCACTTCATTCGGGCAGGCGACCGCAACCCGCCCTGCACTAATTAATAACATCCGACCGGACACTCCGGTGGTGCTCCACTGGACGAGCGATGATAGAGAGTGCTATGATTTGTTATTTATATACGCCAACCCGCTGTGAAACAACGTATTATTAAGCTAAAAGCCTGCTCCTTAATAGAAGAGATCTTTGCCCAGCTGAAGGGCATTTACAGGTAGAAATTTTATTTACTTTTTAAACACCAATCTAGTATAGATTAAATTGAAAAAAAGAGATGAAAGTTTTTATGTTGAACAACTTTAAAAATATATTTAAAAGGTACATTATTCGAGATGATCATGGTACATTAACGCGAGCGAAGTCGCATGCAAAAGCAAGTACCTGACTTATAATATAATCATCTTCTTCCATACGAGCTATCTGACGCGCAAAATTTTTCTATATAGGTTAAGTAGTTAATTTTTTGGTACACGATTATTCATTCATAATTAAATACAAACAAACTCTTTAATTTTATCATTTAAGTATAAGGTAACTTTGTTTTAACAGAACCAGCAACATTGTTATTTTTTTTATTCTGTCAGTAGCTTCGGTTATTTCATTTAATAGCTTTAATATACCCGAACAAACTAAATTTCTTTAAAAATCTTACTAGGTTATCATCTACGAACAAAGATAAATGTTATTTTTATATCATTGATATATCGCACACGAAGTATTTAGAATTTATATTGCATTTTTCTTACTTGTCTTATTTGGTAGCAATACCCGGCACGAAAATCATGCTACATTCGATGATTATTTTTAATTATAATTTAATAATTCGATTGATGATTTCTCACCTTTAACTCATATATGTGCTTAGAAATAAACTATACATAAGTTGTTTAACTTTACTTTACACCTGGAAAAATTTACTGTCAGTATCTTTATTTTTAACAGTAACAGTTCGTAATGTCACCTACGTAACTAATAATAGTAATTGTCATAAAACAACTCTGTAACCATAAGGTTACGAAGTTGTTTTATGAAAATTACGAGAGTAAAACTTACAAATGTAATTCTAAAGCCTTAAAATGAGCGTTTCTTGACGTTCTTTAATATCCTACTACGATTATAAACATAAGTTTGTGAGGACTGGTACTGGTATTTTATTAAATGGTTGTTGCTCTTTCCCGCAAAACCTACCGAATGAATTTTGTTAAAAAATTACAAGAATATATAACTAAATTTTGCTACAGGCTATTTTAGCCGTATTTATTAACATACCACGAGAACGAAGTTGCGGATGGGAGCTAAGCTTAATATAAACACATTAACTTCTCTTTTTAATTTAATTGCTGGTATACAACAGGACATACAGTAAAACCAAGAGCAGGTGCTCATTACTTATAATTCACAAAGTTGCAGGCAGGGTAGCAGGGTTTACTAGCTATAGCACAGCGACGTGTTCACTCCAATGGAGCATAATCCTTGCACGTAACGGTCTGCGAAGGTTTTGTGATTTTAATAAACATCAAGTGTTTTCAAAAGCGCCATTACGCTGCGGATCGCGGATTATTTGAGTTCGTTACGCTCTGTACGAGCGGGAGATATTAAGATCTTTAGGGTGATATTTTGATCGCGTTTAATTGTATTATTATGTACGATATTCTTTTAAATATTACAAATATCTAATTTTAATCGAAACTTTTTTTAAAACTTTCTAATATTTTTTAAATAATAATCTACCCATATGCGCAATCTTGTAAAGATTTCCATGTTGGTAAAACAATTTTATAATAGATGAACTGTAAAACGTTTCAACAAATTAAATTAATATTTGTATTTAAAAAGTGAAATTATTTAAATATCTTTAAAAGAATTTCATAGAGACTGAGTCGAGGCACATTACTAGTTAGAGAATCATACAAATAAACTTATATTATTTTAGTTAAAGCTAATGATAACCTTCCTTAGACGCTTAAAATAAAATAATAATAAAAAAGTTTTTTGATTTGAGTATTTTCGTTTATCAGCATCAAATAGTAAGTTTTGAAAAACAAAACTGCTTTGATAATATACATTTCGACTAGCAGACTACTTACGGTAAGCTACCGCTATCAGAACGCGATACATTTCGACAGTTTAATTCAAATGTTTGTTTTTAAAGGAAAAAACTGTCAAAATAACCCTGTAGGTATATATGGATGCTGGTAAGCAATAATGTGTCAACCCACAAAAAGTCAAAATTGGAGATATTGATGTGTTTTGATAATGCGACACCTATTTAACATTATTCAAAATAATTCAAGTCATCTGAACTAAATAAGTACGGAAAAAAGTTTCTTAATGTAATGTTTCGAATTTCAAGTGCGTTCCATATTTTGCAATTTATACAATAATCTTATATATCTGAAAAACTTTTAATTCTATATTTTTCTTAATTTACCAATCTGCTTTCAATTTATTAAACATTTCATCAAAATATCAAGCAAAAGATCTATAAATACTTCTTCAAATAGATTTGTTAAGAGTAGGTTTGACATGTTTAGACGCCATTTTCTCAAAATGACGTCCGTCTGGTTTAACATAGTATTGCTTATCAGCGTCCATATACAATATGCCAGAGTTAAAAATAATGTGTTCCAAATTTGAAAAACTTCCTGAAACAATGAGCAAACACCGTCATTATACCTTAACATATCATTATCTAATGTCATACTTAATAAGATTTTTAATATAACACCATTATTAAAGCCCTGCCCACACAGAGTAACGCTCATGTGGATTACGAGTTGATACGGCGCTATTGAAGTGTGTCCGCGTCTTATCTCGTCGTTATCGGCTCGAGTACGAGCTGTAATATGGCTAATTAAATTTTCTATCTAATAATTATCTATCCTGCCGTGATAAATACATTGGAAGCTAGCTGCGTGGCCCCTGCAATACTTATTTATGGCAGCAAAATTACAATAGACAATATATATATCAAATATTTGTCGATTTTCTCAATATTTAGAGTACTTCCTAGTAACATTAGAATAATTAAACATGGTTATTTAATTGCTTCTCCAAAATTGAATTATGCATTTAATATTGTGTTATAGTATAAATGACAAAATAAGAAACAATACAGGGGTATTCCATCGCGGATTGGTGAATAATTTTCGTAGATTTTCTATTCTTTCTATCTAGGCTAGTTCTGAATGAGCAGCAGGAGATTGTAAATAAAATTATGTATTTGTTTCTGAATTATAAAAGATGTCTGAAAAGTCTCATTATTCATCCATATTGGTTACATAACAAACGTCGTTAAACTGTTATCCATTTCACAAAAATTCAGATACAGTTTGTAAGTAAGGCTTTTCTTAAGTAACATCAAAACAATTTAAAACGATTTTTCCATTTATTGTACGTATAAAAAATCATAAAAAACAATTTCACACTCACAATCCTTATCGATCAAAATCAATATTGCCTTAACAATCTATACTAAAACAAACAGACACACAGACCACCTGTTTCAGCCGGGAATCGAACTGATAACACTATATTATTCAGCGAATATAATTAGCGTGCTATCGCGGAGATTAGGCGGGCTTACAAGCATTACGGCTGTTACACGTTATATTAGATAGCGCGTATGGGGAATCAATAGATATTAATTAATTAGAAAAACCGTACGATCTTATCACCTTTGTTGTTGATTTAATCGGTATCATGAAAGATATGAGTTTTTTTATTATATTGTTTTATTAACTTGCGCGTGTATAATTAATATTGGTTTAAAAATCGTAATTTTGACATGAAATGATATTTTAAGAATACATACAAATATAATATGAATGATTTTAAAAGAGTAACTATCGAGTTTCTTGTCGGTTTTTTACGGACATACATATTTTTTTACGGACGGTACATTCCGAACCGGAGCTTAAAAAGAATCTATTACCGATTGACCGTTAACTCGACAATTCGAAAGTGCTTTAAAAAACCTATTAGAATAAAGTATATTTTGTATTTAAATACCTTTAAATAATAAATTCTTGTATATACATATGTTTATAATCTAGATTTCGGAAACGGCTCTAGTTAATTTCATTAAATTTAGAATGGATTTCAGGAGCGATTAATCGATCCAGGTTTAATTTTTAGAAAACGTTGTTAAAAAAAAATACAGAGCAAAGCTCGATCGCCCAGTGTATTTTAATAACCTAAACCTCTTTATCATTTATTATGTTTCCTTACTAATGTCCTTACAATATTGGAATTATAATATTATAAACGGAAGTTTGTAAGTATGTATGGATGTTTCCTGGACTTTCACGCTAAAATAATATAGCTTATACATCAAAATAAGACATAGACTTTAATTTATTAAGATATTATGTCAATTGTCCAAAATACAACGATAAGTGTCAAGTAACGAGACAAAAATTCTACCATCTGCGAGCTGTATATATATGTAGGTATATAATATATCTTTTGTGTCTGTTTAGACATTATCGCTAAGATAGTGAACCATAAACAAAATAAAAATAAGTATTTAGTTAGAAATAAATAATATATACAACTTTAAAAACCATAAGTTATTATCCGCAAAAGTTCAGCTGCACTTATACATAACGTATAATGTATAATTACAGTTACATTGTAACATTAATATTACAGCAATATTAAGCATAGACGAATAATAATGGTTGTTTCGAAAGGAAGCCATGACAAAAATATATCAACACCAGAGGACAGAGGTATTAATCTACCGCTTTCAAAGTATGCCACATTTTTACAATTAAGGGAGGAATGTCAGTACCAAAAATTGGAAATCAATGGTCAGAATATTGAATGATTTAAAGCGACCGATTGCAATAATTTCACTTTAAAAGAAATATTATTGAAAACTAGCGGCTCATCCTGGCTTCACACGGGTGGACAAATTTCTTGAAATCTTTTTAACTTTCATTTATGTTTTTTTTGTTAAATTTTTTTATATATATTTTAGTAAGGATCCCTAATTTTCTTCTAACATTAAATATATTCTATATTACTCAGCGTGAATGTATCTTTTTAATGGTGCAAGAGTTTTCGAAACCAGCACAATAGTTTTTGAGTTTATTTCACTCACCTAAATACAAATCTTTCTTCTTTGTAATATTAATGTAAATAAAAAAAAATATATGCAAAAAAGAGAAATAGAAATATTAATAAATCATAATTTCTGTACAAATAATGCCCGTGGAGTAATGGCAAGAATGCTTGTAGCATTTCCTCCTTAAATCGGAATTCCGTTTCTTAAAACTTCATATTATAAGGATTGAAGTACACATATAAGTTTTCCCTCAGACTTTCATAAGGATTTACATAAGTTGTTAGTCATTTCTTTACACCTGAAAGAATTTTCGATCAGTGCCTTATTTTTGAGAGCCACAGCTTTCGTAAGGTTACGTAGGTAGGATGTTACCTGGTTGCATAGTTGTTCAAACTCAAACTCAAACTCAAAGTATTATTCAAATGGGCTTTTAACAGCACTTTCGAATCGTCAAGTTACATGTCATATTTTCATTTTTGATTTTTATAAAGCTACCACCGGTTCGGAATGTAGTCTCTACCGAGAAGAACCGGCAAGAAACTCGATAGTAACTCTTTTAAAATCATTTATACATAATGTATTTTTATTACATTTTAATTATGTTATCCGGATAGAAAATCAACGCTTATCAAATCCACGCCTCTTTGTCGTCAAAATATTCTTGTATGGTATAATATGCTTTATTTATTAAAGATTTTTTAACGTTATTTTATACGTATTTACAAATGTAATTTTTCCTTAAGACTAGGCTAAAAAATTGTGAACGCAAGAGAGTAAATTTTCAATATAGTTACTTATGATTATTAAAATATAATATCCTCCAGAAAATACCAGAAACCATCTCTTGATATTCCTCCAAAGTTTTTTATTCATCAAGTATAAGCGATTTCTGAACGTATTTACTATATTAATAAAATAATATTCGTATCTCTATGCTGGCGTCCGTCCAGTTGGACATATTGTGTTCTTCGGTTCGCATTTTGTATATCAAAAACATATAATATACTTTACTGGTGTATTATACAATGACGCGATAGAATAAGAAAAGTCTTCATTCCGATTCTATTGCTTTTATCGGACGATAGATTTCGTTTCGTGTACAGTTGGTTATTTTTTACTTTTCGTGTTTCTGTGTAAATACTGTCATCTGCTTTTCATCCTCTTTAACATTTATTTTTTATGACAAAAAGTGGTCGAATCTATCTTTAAACGAAAATACATCAAATTTTAGTAAACAGTATAGATATAATAATTTAATAAACATAGATAGACAGATAAAATTAGTTTTACATTTAAAATATTAAGTATGGATTTCGGATTTATTAAAAAAACAATTGCTGCGAGCGTGGAATTTATTATTTATAATAAATAATTAAGCTTCCGGATTTCTCGTAATATGAAATGCGTCTTTATTAGGTATTTACTTTATGCCTATTTTCTATACTTATTTATATTCAATTCCCATTAGCTAAGGCTAGGCTCTACCATTATACCTTAAAATCCTCGTGATATTATATCAACCGCAGCTCCCAGCAAAAGTAAGTAGCTCAAAGCGTTCCACTTTAATTACTTTACGACTGTTAATTAAAATATACACGACTTGTTTTAATTTTTTATGATCAATTTACTCTATACGTGTTTTTGTTAGATTACAAAGATAAGATTTAATAAAGCCTCGGCATAGTATGTAGTTATTTGATAAAGACGCCATTATTTTCAGGCTAAAATCGCTTTTCTATGTATTAATAATTTCAGTTAACGGTTGCGACTTTAACCCGGATCACTATATGAGTGAGTGTCTGTGTTTTTGTGTTTGAATATAATAAAATGTATTTATTTTAATAAAAACATTATTTTATATTTAAACATTTTTTTATTATTTGTGAGAAATTTTATTTCTTTAACAGTTTATTTAATATGCCAGAAACATTACACAAAAACATACCAAAATTTTAAAAAGTATATAATAAATTACATATTGAGACATATATTTCCGCCAATTAGCAATGGAGCAACGTGAATCCTCTTATTCGATGTATCTTAACGAGTTATGTATGTTTGTCCGGGTACAATCTTGAAAGCTAAATTAAGACCACTTCTTCTAATCCAACAAATTTAAACACCGTACATGAAAATTGGTTGAAACTAGTTGATAATGCATTTTTATGGTTAGCATTAGTTGATTCTACATCTAAAATTGGCTCTAGACTAGAGAACTCATCGCTTTGAACGCGCGACCGTTCTGCCGCTGCAGATGTCCATGGGCGGCGATGATCACTGAACATCAGGTGTCACGCTTCCTCGCCAGCTATTGTCGTAAAAAAAATCAATTTCACAATGTTAGCCTGTTTCGTGAAAACGGGTATGAAGTAGATATTTTATCTCGTTTAAAAATGCCGACTGAATTCCTATTGAATACACGTATGTTAAAATAATGTCTAATAATAGTTTTTTTTTTTAAATATATTTGTTATCATAAAAATAATTGATTATTATATTTACGCCGTATGATGCATTTAAACATAATGCACCTTTTTTTCTTAACCGCTAAGGACGATATATCAACCTACCGCTAGATGCCTAGGTTTTGCATAGTAACAAGACTAAGAAACAAATTTACCGCACACTTTAATTGAAGTGACTTATAAAAACATCAAAACAATTTCGAAGAAACACCGCAAAGATAATCTTTACATACTACATATGGATGCTGATAAGCAACTCTGTGTCAAGCCACACGGACGTCGTTTTGAGGAAATGGCGTCTAAACATGTCAAAGCTATTTTTAATAAATTTGTTTGAAGACGTATACATTCATCTTTTCTTTTCTATTTTGATAAAATATATATTGAATCAAAAGCAGATAGATTTATTAAATATTTTATCTAATAATACGTTTTTTAATATTTGAAATTATTTTATAAATTGCAAAGTATGGAACGCACCTGAAATTAGAAACATTAAGTTAAGAAACTTTTTTCCATACTTATTTACTTTAGATGGCTTAAATTTTTTTTTGAATAATGTTGAATAGGTGACGTAGTATCAAAAAACATCAATATCTACAATTTTAACTTTTTGTGGGTTGACACATTATTGCTTATCAGCATCCATATAAGAAAAATAAAACTAATAATGAACTTGTGTAATTCACTTCATTTCATTCAACTTATTAAACCTAGGATAAACCTTTATATTTTATTTAATATTTTATCTATAATAGATGTCTCTTAAACAAATCACTGTAAACACTAAATCGCCAATTTGTTCAGCGTTATTTAAATTCAAAATATACTTCATTCAAAAAGGCTTTTAAAATAACTTTCGAATTGTCAAGTTACAGATCAATGTTTTAGATTTTTATAAAGCTACCACCGGTTCGGAATGTAGTCTATATTTGATCTGATTTGAACGCGTAATCTTTAAGATCCATGTGTTCTCCACTAGACTGTTAGAACCAAAAACACGGACAATTAATACGTTATAATATCAACAGGGAGCTTGTATTAATTACTTCGAAATGTCACTAAAAAACTTGTCACTTGTGTTCAAAATTGACAGTTTATTAAGTCCGCTCGAGCGAGTCTTTTAGACTGCGCCCACGCATAGAAATTGTCAAGTTTTTTGTTACTTTTATATATTACTAGTTGCCCTCGCAGTTTCACTCGTTACTGTTACTCTCGTGGGCCGTGATATAATATAGCCTATAACCTCTCTTTATAAATAGAGTATCTAACTCAGAAACAATTTTTCGAATCGAAAGTACTTTCAGAGATTACCTCCAAAATTACTAATTTATAAACAAATTTTACCTCATTATAATGTTGGTAGACTAGCTTTTGCTCGCGGCTTAGCTCGCGTTAATATGTACTTGATTTAAAATAATACTCATATATAAATATTACATAGCCTACGACCATCTAGAATAGTGTGCCTTTCAAATGGTACCAAAATTTTAAAAATATGTTTACTTCTCACATATAAAGTTCACTGTTTTTATTACTATATTAGTATATATTAGCTCCCTAGCGACTTTACCCTTAATTATGATTCCCTCCTGTTCCGCTTCTATAGGTTATAGCGAGAAGTTATATACCTTTAATGACATGAAAATATATTTTCTAAATGGATGTTGATAAACAATAATGTGTCAACCCACCAAAAGTCAAATTCGGAGATATTGATATATTTTGATAGTGCATCACCTCTTTAACATTATTCAATAAAAAATAAAATCATATATACTAAATAAGTACGAAAAATGTTTTCTTAATTAAATGTTTCGTAATTCAAGGTCGTTCCATATTTTGTAATTTATACAATAATCTCATACATTTAAAAATCTTCTTATTAGATAATATATTAAATATATCAACCTGCTTCTAATAGATTATTCCTTTTATCAAAAAAGAAAAGAAAATATAGATAAATACTTATTCAAAATGTATTAAGAATAGGTCTGACATCTTTAGACGCCATTTTCTCAAAACGAAGAACGTGCGGCTTGACGCAGTATTGCTTATCAGCGTCCAAATATAGACTGGTGATTGGTGTGTTTAAGCAAGCAAACAATATCTTCGACTATATTAATTTATATGGATAATTTATTTATATTGTTACCTTCTAATAGTGACACCCGAGTGACAATCACAATAATGTATTTATGTTATTTAAATTTATATATTTAACGATAACGATTTGTTTATATTTTTGCTTGACAATAACGTTTCGACAGACTTGTGTTTGACGGCGAAAAAGTTTAAAGTATATATATTTATAATCTTATTTTTTTCGCGTATTTGTATGACTTATCAAACAATTTCGTTAAAATCGTGTCTTGGCAATTACATACACAACATAAAAGAATTAACCCATTAGGTACAATCAAGCGATGATCTTACTTACATACATGTTCAATTGTTTATTTTTTATTTATATAGATCATTTGACACTTAAAAACCTATAATACTATTTATATAAACAAAAGAGACACGTAAAGGTCAGGCTGTAGTGCAAAAGAATATAAATAGATTAGGCGAGAATTACATTTGTAAGTTTTATTCTCGTAAGTGATATAAACTTTGTAACCTGGTAACAGTTTCCTACTAGATATCTGTTACCAGGTTGTGTGTGTTACCTTTGCGATATCAGTGAGTCTGTCAAAAATAAGGAACTGACCACTATAGCAATGGCTTTACACCTGAAAGAATTTACTGTCAGTGGCATAATTAAGTTTGATATCAAAATTTATAAGCGTAATTCTCTGAGTAAGGCAACCGCAAAACCAAGCTTTATACTCATAAAAGTATCCTATGTGTTATTCTGATGTATAATTAGTATAGTATACAATTTGTAAAGTTTTATCAAAATCTGTTCAGTATTTTTTACGTGCAAGAGCAACCAACCCATCCAAACACTCATTCACAAACTTTCGAATTCATAATAACTAGGAAAATAGGATTCTAAAATTACTTTATATTAGACTATTAAAATGCGATCAGAATAATAACTTTATTTTTACATAAATAATATTAGTGTTAATGTAAAACATGACATTTCCAGACGTTTTAAATTCGATTTTATTATAATATCGTATTTTAATGGACAGATTATGTTGAAACTAATATATTAGTAAGTAGCAATGAATGAGATTAGTTAGTCAATATGAATTTACTATTTTTAAGTAAGAAATATTGCAATTTAAATTATATTTAATTGATGTTGTAAATTAAGGTATTCCGTCTTTATAAATCTACGATAATTTTCTATATTAAATTTAACATTTTTGTTAATTAATAGGTATGATATAACTATTGTATTGCATTGTAATAAGTTATCTTTACAAAGATTATCGATGTTAAAAAACTCAATTTTCCTTATTCCTAAATTCGTAAAAAATTTAGAGCCCTATTAATATAATAATTCTTTTAATAATGATTATATTTTTTATTATTCAATTAATATATTTAAATCAGAGTAACCATTAAAGAAACACCAATCACATAATATTATTTAAATATATATTATTAATAAATAAGAAAAAAACAAATAAACTATCAAACTAAAAACACAGATTATAAAATAAGCTAATTTGTTTTTAAATCAACAAATGACAAAGGAACACGATATTATTCCACTTGTTAATATCATCATTAAAATTTTATGCGTCTGTGATACCGACGCGCGGCGGTACGAACGGGAGATGAGGCTACCGACGGACAGACAATTAAGAGAATAACTTATAGACATATTAGTGACCAAACATATAATTTACCTTAAAGTAATTAGTACATTTAAAGGATATCTAGTTCATTTAATAATTTTCATTAAACGTTAAAATATTACCTATAATTATTTTTTAAGCGTAGATAAATAGTTTTGTAGGTACATATATGTACATAGAATAATTCTATTTACTATTCTCATATAAAGTATCGTTATTTTTTTTTGTTAATAAATACAGACGTACGTATGAAAAATTTGAATTGAATTTTAAAAACGAAACATGTAGGTTTTTCGAGATGTTTTGCTGTGACCCCTGACATGACCACACTGTAAGCTCGTAAAGAATTCAGAAATATATTAGTTTTATTTGAATTTCTGGCCTTTTAACGACCGATTAGATTTAATAAGTTTCTTTTCAATAGATAATACCAAACTGTAATTATGTTTTATGCTATATTTGATTTAATAATCCATAAAATATTGTAAAAAAACTATTATTGTTAATTATATTTTTATTTGTAAGCTGACATAAGTTCCTTGTAAAATAACGATCTCGAAACTTAGCGACATTCAAATAAACTTTTTTAAAATTTTGAGCGTCTATTTCATTTTTAGCACTTATAATAATTTTATTATATTCTCTTTTATTTTTTGATAATTAAAGATTAATTATTGTATTTAAACAAATAATTCTATTAAAAATAAAAAGAAAGAGAAATTAAAAATAACTATATTAAACCTAAGTAACTATCGATGACACAGTGAGGCGAGGTGCCCAAAACAAAATTTTATTATTACTTGACAATTTAAATTTAGCAAATCATTGTTCGTTAATAAAACTAGGTATATAATGAATCGTTTTATGTCCTACTAAAATTCACATTCACATTAGAATTAATATAAGTTACAAAGTAAATGACAAAAAAAATTATGATCTATGTATATAATCCAATTAATGTTTATTTCTCGCCTAACTAACTATTCTATGCTTTAACTTACTTTTTTACTATAAACTTTTAATCTAAATATTGTATTTACTGGAATGTTTAATTAAAATAAAATTTAAAGGAATTCATTTTAACATTTCATATACCTACAAATAACGATTAATATTTTAAATTGGAACAACAATAGATGAATAAATTCAATACAATATTTCACAAGTGATTATACCTTTTAACTAGTGTTACAATATAAAATTAAATTAAATCGATTCTAATTTGCATACCTACAGTCCTTCGTGATTTATTGAAACATTATATTCCAATAATTCTTATTATATCTTATGTATTCATATTTATTGTACTTAATCAATTTTGAACGTTTCGTATAAAAATAATTATTGCTTAATAAAATTAAATATAACATGATATAAATAAATCGTTGTTTTTAACTACAGGACATTAGTTACCAGTTAACTATATATTCAACTATTCAACAAGCAACTAACCATAGTTTCACCTCTAAAGGTCGTGATAAATATATATTATAGATAAATTTCCGTTTTGCTTACTTTGTTGTAATAAAACATCTCGAATTTATATTTAATAGTAGAAACTTTATTTAATAGTAGAAAATAATGTTATTAGATAATTAAACTTAAAACTAAAAATCAATTTCCGAATCTCAATTCTTTATTAACGATTATGTATCACTTATATATATTCTCTAATTTCCTTCAATTAACGAAACACCCCAAATAACCGGCTAGAAATATTGAATATATCCGTGCCATTAAATTGTGCCTAAATGCAATCGTTTCTTTTGCTATGTATATAATTATATACAGTAATTCATAAGTCAATATGTTTCTTCTTTTGAAATAATTATAAATAAATAAAATATTATAACTCAAACGCAATATCACGGTCAATATATTATAAAAAACAATCTTAGAAAAGTTAGCGTACAAAATACTGAAAGTTGATTTCGTTGATGTCTTTTATAAGCGACACAAGTTCTCTACCATCCGAGTCGTAACTACGGATGTAACGCGTTAAAATTGTGCTCTACTTACTCGACTGTAGTCTTTCCCTCCACGCCATGGGGTTCGACACCAGGCCCTGGAACCCTGGCCAGTACAAGGGCTTGTGCTGCAAGTAGTGCGCCATGCCCGCCGCCGCCGCCGCTAACGACAGCCTCGGGGTCAACAAACCGGTCCCCATGTTCGACCCCACCGACGGCCGGGATAATATATGGTCTATCCCGTGAGGATTCGGAGCCGGAGGAGGCGCCTCCGCCAGCGAGCTCAGCGCGGCCAGCGGCGCTCCGAAACCACCCTCCAGAGCTCTAGATAGAGGCGGCGAACCACGAAGTTCCGACATTCTCAGAGTTCACAAACACTGGCCGATAGCTTAAAACATAGTCTATACCCAACGTTCAGGACTCTACCGCGTTACGCGCACACATTGACAGCTGTCCGTTCCAACGTCCGTCACGACACGAATTTGAATATCGAGGGCCGTCTGCCAAGCGGCCGCGTGCGCGGACCGACACCAAATGAAAAGCTTCACGGACCGGGAGCAAACAAAAAAAAAACTTGAATAGAGAACGCCCAGTCAATCTAAACCTTATATCCGAGTCGCCGCCCATTCGCAGCTCCGATGCGGAAACTCTCGTCGTCTCTCTCGTTTGTACGTACGTGCGAGTGAGACGGGCGAGACGTAGTGTTAACACGAGAGCGTAGATTTAACGAATCGCTATTTAATGGCGCTTCTTGTCTCTTTATAATTAAGTCGGGTGCAGTTTTTGCGGTGCGCCCCCCCGCGCCGCCCGCCGCCCCCCTCGCCGTACTATTGTACCGAATAATAAGTCCCGAACTGAATAGAGCAGTTTATTTAATGTTGCTTTCTAAACACCGGAAGGATCTATTTGTCGCGATAATTTATGTGACAAATATTTTATTAATTGACACTCGATGTAAGGAAATAAAACACCCAGAGCATTAACTCGCCATCTGCTGGAGGGTTGCGAATGCGGATATTGTTAATATGGCATTAGGATACTTTAGAATTTAATTATTTGAAAGTATCGATTAATTATAAAGTACAGTGTGGGAAAATAGAAAAAAAAACTACAAACAAATTAAAGATAAAATATTACAATATACATGTTTCCTTGCTACAGGCATTTTCATAATCATATAAATATATTTTGTATAATGTTTCACCATAGAAACCTAACAGAATACACAGGTAATTAACGTAGAGTAAAATAATATCTTAGGAGAAAACGATATTTATTAAAAACTACTAAAATGCAATAGTATTCTATATTTATCTATTAAACTACTTAAATGCGATAATATTCTATGTTTATCTATTAATATTAATCTTTTTTTACTTTAATTAGTTTACAAAAATAATTTTACAATAAAATGACATGCCTACAAAAAATAGCATTTAAAATATAAAAACCATTACATACAGACAGATAAAATTCACCACAATAGAGTCAAATTTAAACGTTTTTTAATCCCTAATTGCCAACTAAATATTCCCCTAACAAAATGGCGGCGGAACAGATAACAATGAATGCTTTGAAACGGGATTATTAAAAAAATTTTATATGATAAAATGTGTTTAGGGTAGTTTTATTATGGAGATTGAATTTAAGCGTTAAATTAATTAGATATCAATCTTGAACGCGCGTTGTCTGTGCGGACGATGAGGACAATGGGGGTAACTGACCCTCCCCTCAGCGTTTTGATTTTAATATAAAGAAAATATGTTTATTTTTTTCACATTTACCTAGGTCATCATTTAATGAGAGTAAATGTTTTGGTATACAATGTACTTTATTTAATTTTTTTCTTGGTTCACGAATGTTGTTCCTCTTTAAGCCAAACAACAATTTTGCTTTCTATTAGAAAAATAAGGTATGTACCAATTTATATTACTAAAATTAGGTAAAGATGTATTGTTGTGTCCACTATTTTAAAAGGATATTAAACTACCTTTAAATGAATGAATAAGTAGTGCAATTTAATTTATTGAACTTTTTAGGTTGTTATTCAATGCAAAATTTTAGAGAAATTGATTCAAACGAATTAAACAGAACGTCAGAAAACTTTAGGAGAATACAGTTAATTAAAAAATAAAATACTTAATCTTATTTCATTAATTACTCTTAATGTCTAAACAAATAATTCTATTAAAAATAAAAAGAAAGAGAAATTAAAATCCTCACTTATATGCAATTAAAAAACGTTAATTAAAACAGGTTATTTTATTTTAATTAATTTCGCTTTCCTGTTAATTGAGTGTATCAATAATAAGAGCACCTGTTATGTAAAATAGCTTATCTTATGTTAATGGTTTTTTTTAATGTGTGCTGTATAGGTCAGGCTATATTTCACTTAAAACCAACAAACCACTTAATACCTTATTTTTGTTTCGCATTTTTTTACACATATTAGATTGGTTTATGTTATTTTGTTATTGTTATGTTAATATAACAATTCCTTACTTTTTCCTAAATTATAATTCGTTACTCAAATTTACACAATTTGAATGATTTAAGTATCTCAGTAAATAAAAAAAAAATCTTTATTCATACACAAAATAGGAAACATTGTACTTAATAGGAAATACATTTCTATCTACACATAATAAAAACGTTTTTCAAATATTTAAGATTATTGTATATTTTAAAATATCGGACGCGCTTCAATATTCAGAATAGTAAATTGAGAAACTTATTTCAGTACTCATTAAATGACTTTAAAAGGTTTGAATAATATTTAAAACGTAACGTATTATCAGAATACATCAATATCTACGAATTCGACTTTTTGTGGGTTAACACGTTATTGTTAATCAGCATCCAATTATTATAGATAGTGCAGTAAATTTCAAAACTATTTAGTTACATTAGTGTATCAAAGTTTCATTCTCGTAAATTAGATTAATTATTTTTGTGAAAAGCTTGCAGCTAAAGTAAAAAGTCACGTGATGTGTGGACATCACGAACCAAACAAAAAGGAGCATTTATAAAAAAAAATATAGATAAAAAAGTATTTATACATATTATACTTTCCCAAAGATAAAAAAATCATTTCCGCTGCTCAGTTCAGACGAGCATCGAACTTCAATACTGGTTCAATGAAGCCGACACGACATTGTTATGGGCCGGACGTCGCATTGTGGGGCCTGTGTACACGCGGAACAAATCTGAGGGGCTGTGGGGTGTGGTCCCAGTGAGAGAGATTGCCTTAAGCGATTAAATAAGTCTACTTTATTTTGTTTTTTTTTTTAGATGTAATTAGTTTTTACGATTTGTGTTACATTGAAATATTTTAAAACACAAATGTATATGTTTCAGGTTCAGAAATTAGCAAAAATTCCTATAAATGAAAATTAAAGCTTATTTTTGGATGCTTGTTGGAGAAGAAAGGAGTTTGCTTATTTAAATATTGGTTCAAATTGTCGAAAAATTTTTCAATGAATCCTTTTTGTAATTTGAATGCGATGTCTCTTTTACTATGATGAAGACTATAAGCCACTATTTGCTAAATAGATATGTTAGGTGTTATAACCTATTGATGGTTCTTTTCTTATTGCGTTATTTCTTAACTTAAATAAAACATAATTGAAAATCTCTTCTTTTGTGGAGTCTATTGAAAATAGATTTCTTTAAAAAAATCTCCAGCTTCAATAGATTCAGATTTCCCTCCTACCGATCTAATGTTTTTTTTTTTATTAATCAATATAAAAACGAATACAGTGGCTTTATACCCACAATCCTTTTCTATTATTTTTAGACTAAACAACCGATCGACGTTAAAAAACCGTAGAGTTGTCAAGACCCTAGTTGCAGAACAATTTGTGCAAGTATTCGACAATTAGGTCCCTTATATTGGATTCTTATTAATTTGAAATAAATAAAACGATGTTTTCTAGAATGTTGAGCACAACAGGTTTATTTTATTTTAATAAATTAATTTGACAAATTATATTGTTTCCTAACACTTACCGGTTTGCCCGCGCACAGCCCCGCCACGCTCGCCCTCAGCGGCCGCCCATTCATCCCGCGTCAATTAGTACACCTTTACACCGCACGTCTATTGTAGTTTTTTCTACTATACGAATAATATCATTATTCTTATATCAAGGGAATAAGAACTGAATTCGTCAATATATTTATATGTGATGTAATAAGTTTATGGCTTATAAAATTTGGTTTATTAAGTTAAATCTGATTTTATCAATCCATAATTATTGTAGGTAATAGTGTAAAGTTAAAAACTGTATAGTTATATTTTTATAACATCAAGAACTCCTATTCGTCAATTAGGTTAATTATGTTGTGAAATACTTACAGCTATTAATTAACCTGTAAATTATTTGAAAAAGAAACAAGCTACATTGTAATTATTTTTTTCGATTACATAGATATTGAATTCATATGAAAGTGTCTATTATCAACAGTATGTAAACTGACATTTATGCACAGTAGGTAATCAAAAATTTCCATAAATAATAATTTATGTAAATCACATGATTTTGTTGAAAAAATATGGAAAAAAATCAAATCCAAGTGAATTGCTCTTTGCCGAATTGCATGCAATTAAAATGTTATGTGCGCCTACCTCACATAGTGTTACGTGTCTAGTAGAGTTACAAATAGTATTTTTAATTTACTTAGCCATGGGAATATGTAACAAATTATTATATATGCTACGTACCTATATACTATGCTAATAATAAAATATGTATACTAATACATACACACAGAGTTATAGAAACTATTTTTTTGACTCGTATCTTTACGCTACAGTTAATATTTTTTTTAATAAGAAAATATACAAGTTTTTAACAAATAAAACTCAACGAATGAACTCTATAATTCTTTAACTTGTTTATTTATTATTACGAGTTAATTCTCAATTCGGAAAAAAAGAGTTAAATCACAATATTTAAACACCAACAATTTTTACTTATACTAAATAATAACAACATGCCTATATAGTGAGAATTTATTAGTATGAAATATTGTTTTAAAAATACAAAATATTTACTTAAATATAAGAATTATTGGTACTTTATAAACTAACTAATCGTTTAAATTTTTTTAAAATAAAAGTCAAATATTCCTATTTTAAAATACGAAATAAAATTGAAACATGTTAATACTTTTCAATACAATATCCGCGAGCGTTCAAACTTGGAACAATAAAAAATCAACTTCACAGATATGAGGAATCGACTACGCCAATCTACGTTTTAGATAGAGAGATACATATGTGCGAGAGAGATGGGAAATGATGGGTGCTTCTGATTCGTGGACAGGTCGAATTAACCCCGCCCTCCCCCGTAAAGCGACCCACGTGTTTTTGTAGCGCTCAGATGATTTTCGTCCGCGGTAGCGTACGGACGTGAAGATGCTCCGGTTAAACTTTATGAAATTACGCTTTTAGGTTATACTTAGGAAATACTATGTGTTATCTTTAAAATTATAGCAGATCTATACAATTTAACTATTAAATATATAATTTTACTATTAAATATATGACTTGACATGGTTTTTTCAAACAATTGTAGGTATCGATTTTGATGAAACTATTTCAAAGGCTATAAATTGTTTTAAACAGATCTAGCATACTCCACTTGAAATAGATCCTATTTTATTTGATTGAAAATAAGAAACACTTGTCTGTTGACTTACACACCACTACGGTGCTATGGATTTGTGAATTATAGTAATTAGAGAAGATATATATAAGTATCTTAATTAAAAAAAAGAACCATCTTCAAAATCAATTTATTATTTTAATGTTAACTACTAAATCGTTTTTGAGGGAAATTCTATGTAGTCACATATAATCTGAAAGTATACCCTTTTGAATAAAAAAAATCATCAGTTAAAAAATTACGGAGCACAACAAACATTTAAATAAAACAAATTACGAATTGAGAACGAAGTCGGTTAAAAGCAAAATCATCTAATACAATTTAGAAAATACAAACAACAATATACGAAATTTTAATTAACAAACTAAACTTATTGTTTATACTTTAATACAAGTCGCATCCCCATAAAATATCCCATGAACCCACCATTAAAACCGTGACATTTTCTACCCTATTTAGTTTTAATCATCGCTATACGGCGTCACTTACTTAAAACTGAAATAGAATTAAATGAACGGAGGGTGAGGGCACACAAAAACGCATAATTAAGTTAAGATGGAGAAATGAAATCATATCGCTCGATTACACGCGGACAAACAGACGTAATGGAATGAAGTTTATTATTATTTATGGGTTTCGATCATTCTTTGCGATTTATAAATGGACGCTGATAGGTAATACAATGTCAAGCCACACGGACTTCGTTTTGAGAAAATGGCGTCTGATGATGTCAAACCTATCTAAATAACTCAAAGGTGACTGATTGACTGACTGACATAGTCATCTATTAACGCACAGCCTAAACCACTGGACAGATTGTGCTGAAATAATTAGCATAAATAATTAGCACAATCTGTCCAGTCCCACGTCATAGCATCCACCTATGCAGGTGGATGACGTATGACGTAGGCATCTGCAAAGAAAGGATTTTGATTAAATCTACCCCCAAGGGAATAAAATAGGGGATGAAAGTTTGAATGAAACTTTGTCAATTTTAAACGGATCGGGCTGAGACTTTGCGTGCATAAAGCTACTATGACGTAGGCATCACAGACATCGCACACGAAGTCGCGAGCACCGGCCAGCTCTTAATAAATGTGTTTGAATTGTTTGTTTTTGTTTTGTTTTTATCTTTTCTATTTTGATAAAAGGAATAATGAATTAAAAGCAGATTGGTATAATAAAAAGTTTTACCTTATAACAAGTTTTTTAAATGTATTAAATTATTTTGTATTGCAAAATATAGAACGCACTTTAATATTCGAAACTTTAAATCAATAATTGTTTTACGACAAAATTTTTGAATAATGTTAAATATGTTATGTCATATCAGAATATATCAATATTTCTGAATTGGACTTTTTGTGTATTGACACATTATTGCTTATCACCATGCAAAATTACTTTTGTGAGTTTGTTCTTGTTACAAAGGAATTACACTCGTAAGTTTTACTCTCGTAACTGATATAAAACAGCGTGGTAATCATACACATACATATACACATAATATACCTGATAATGATTGTTAGTAGGGAAATTATTGATTATACATGAACTTGTCAATAACATACTAGAATATTAAGCAGACTCTGGTATAACAGGAAAAATGCTAAGTCATTTACCATAATAATAACGGATACAAAACAAGTCTGAAACCTGGTAACAGTTAACTATAGGTAACTAAGCTGTGAGTGTCAATAAATGACACTGCTAGTTTCATTTCGACGTACAAGCAATGAAAAACAATTTCTGAAAATTACTGACAAAAACATACAATTGTAATATTACCCTTATATAGGGTATGTTCCGAAATAGAATTCACTTAAACTCAACTCAAAATATACTTTATTCAAATAGGCCTTTACAAGCTCTTTCGAATCGTCAATTTACAAATTTGTGATGTCACTTCCACGTGAAGCTACCAACGGCTCGGAGTGTGCACTCTACTGAGAAGAGCCGGCGAGGAACTCACTAGTTACTCTTTCAAAAATATTTTTGTACAATATTGTTTGATACAATTAGCTACAGTTGTCCTGCGAATTCTCGTTGACATTTAATGTAAAGTTTAAATTTGTTTAACAAATTTAAACTTTACATTAAATCTTGTTTTATTATATCACTATACCTACTGGCCACAGCTTTTAATGTCACAGATTGATATTTTGCTACGTTACTTAAAAAAGAATTAAGAACCTCCTCCTGTGGAAGTCGGTTAACAAAGCGTAATTAATAAAGTTATTGGTCAATTCAATAGTAACGTGCTAACAGTCGCGTTAAACAATAAATACGCGGCGGGCGCAGGTGCGCGGGTATTGGAAAACTTGCACAATTAACGGACGGACACGCGGACTAGGCGCTAGTGATGTCGATAGATTTGTGAAATTATATCGATGCGGAGAGCGAAAAATTCTAACCGCGTATCGTCAGTAAAGTTCTATCAGGAAGTAAATCAAATAGCAGCTTTGAAGGAGAGGACAAAACTACATAATTTTACACAGACACCATTATGAATTAATAATAAATCAAATTTTAAACACACGATGTGAAAATGTCTCATTAAAAACACATATTATTTATACAAGTATAGTATATTTATACACGTTTAGTATCTTTTATGGAGTTTTTTTATCTGCATTGTAGCTGCTAATTTTGACTTACGCACTGTCCGAACTCCACTGATGCCGCCTCCTCTTTATTGTCATTAAGGCCTTTTTTATAGCTATCTACCTAAATAAATAATTCCGAAAGATATTTTTGTTGGTATGCAATATCTCCCTCAATACTACGTCAATATTTATGTTTGATACGCCATTTGGATGATCATTTTTCACTCTAATGACGAAAATATGTAAAAATAAAAGTTTTATTAAGATAATCACTTTAAAATCATTCCAAAACTACTTACTAACTAATGTGCGAAGGATTCGCGCGGGTCATCTAGCTTTATATATTTTCGTTATTAACAAATCTTATACTATCTTACAATTATAATTAAACAACCCAGTCATATCTAATACTGTATAATCCTTTGTAATTGATTAAAATAAATAAAACCAAAGAAACTACTTGTACGTTTATTATTTATATTTTACATTTATTATTTACATATCATTCTCCTAATAGTATTATTTAAAGTACAATATTTCCTTCTTTTTATTCGTTTCTCTAAATATTTAAAAAACCTACATAATTAAAAACATAACAATATAAACAATAAATTCTCTTAACATATAAATAAGATAACTATAAAGTTACTCACAAATAAATTAGTCAACATAATAGGATCACATCGATATAAAAACTCACATCACTATAATTCAGCTGAAAGCTACCTAAGCGTTCATTTCATAGCGAATGATCCCAATTCCCACCCCTATTCCGCAGGTATCGGTAAATGAAAAACAATAAATATTCACCCCCACCCTCTAAGAAAGCATCGAGCTCGATTAAAAAACTTGGATTTTTTATTATTTATCGATAAGTAATAATACATTTAGGAATAATGTTATACTGCCTTTAATATTGTTTTTTTTTTAATTTATTGCCAGTAATAAGAGTTATAAATTTATTGGGTAACTTTTTGTTTTTTTAATGCGTGTGTTAATAAGCGTAACTCAAAATTAAATATGTAAAAAGAAATTAATTGTTTTCTAAGTGTGATTTTGGGAGCCGTGAACTTACCATTATGCAGAATTTTTAAGAAGTGTTTAGATAACATAAAAAAACTACAAGAAAATTACTATCGTTTATATATTTTATTATTAAGTAAATAAATGTATTTAACAGAAAATTAGTAAAGTTTATTTTTAATGTATAAATTCAATGACTACAGTTTTTAAAACAATCTAAGGACACCTGTTTTTTCGATCAAGTGCTAATTTTAATAGCCTGCTCCTAAACTAATGCATATTTCATTCGAATATAGTGCCTTCTGTAAAAGACTTTTACTAGGTATATAGACCTTTTAAGCAGTATTCCGAGGACACAGATTAAACCAAATGAAGATACCTTTACTCGTGTCAAACGTCATTATGTATTTTAAAAACCATTCCAATTCCAAACCGTAATTAAACGATTTAATACGTAGTGCATGATCAAAATAGCTTATTCATTATCATTCAAAATAGCTTTCTTACTTAAATTATAATTTTTATTTTAAAAAATGTTACGTCAGAATAAGGACCACTTCTAATTAGGGACTAAGCAAATAATTGTCCTTAATTCTCATCCCGACAATCTCTTATCAATTAGTAAGCTCCGCTGTCAGTGAGCAGAGCAAGTGTCCGCAAATTACAACTGTTGTGCTGTTGAGTGTAACAACAGTTTGTTGTCCGGCCGTTACTAAGCGCTGTTCGATGGGGTGGAATCGTTAATTTGCTAAGGTTTATAATTGTTGTTCGGAGTTGTATGCTAATGATATCGCTTTGTTTCAACTTGGAATGATTGTTGTTTTTAGTTTATTGTTACGATTGAAATTAAAAGATTTGAAATAATTGATATAGATACTTCATACTTATTTAATTTATTAACGATTGGGGTTAAAAATATAAATAGATTTATTAAATTGCTTCAGTGTTGATTGTCTTTTTCTGTATAAATTTTATGTATAGATCTCTTTTTACTTAACAGAAGACGCCTTTGCCGAAAAGTGGGACATTAAAATGTCTTTAATTTTATGCTTAATTATTAATTAAGCTTTATATTTATCCCTTACATTTTTAAATGCTTAATCATAATTTGTTAGTAATGTTAGTTTTAGTACTTACATATACAGTTAGTATTGTTAGGTGTAAGGGCCGTCTTTTGCAGAAAAAATGTCCAACTTTATTCTTAATAGGCAAAATATATTATGTTGGATTGTGACATGCACTACACACACATTTTTTTTTCAATTTTATCGCCAGCATAGAAAATCGCAGTGACTTACCAAAATCGTTAATGTGTATGATGTAGTATATGTATCTATGTTATATTTAGTTAAAGCTCTCTCATCTTCTGATTATTAATTTCATTTGAATTTGTATCATCCTCGGTAGTATAGTGGTAAGTATCCCCGCCTGTCACGCGGGAGACCGGGGTTCGATTCCCCGCCGGGGAGAAAGCTTTTTTTGTGGTATTACTTTAAAATGGAATCAAAACGTATTTTTTATCTATAGCATACATAATTTTATACTAAATAAGATTAGCCTAACCCCATCCCCAATTTTTTTTTCATGCGTCCTATTCTCATTCATACCTAATTCCTTTTTAAGCCGGCCACACATTTTTGGCTCCTCTGGTGATGGAAACGACCATAGGTAGCGTCCTGCAAGCCCTTTTTTAAAAATTAATATATACATTTCATAAGTGTAGTTGGATGCACAAGTACCTATAACAGTATTATTTTCGCTCAGTGGACAGAACAAGTTGATCTTACCAAGAGTTACGAGATCTGTTCTGAGCTAGCACTAAAAATTGGATTTACTTTCAATTCACATTTATTTATTTTTTTCATTGAAACGTCAAATCTAATTACCGAAATAAATTTAAAAACCCCCGACACGGAAACTTTTAAAAGGTATAGAAAAGAGCTTATGATCTTAAAATGGCTGGACCGATTTTGGTAGAACACATCTAAGAACCATCGCTAGAAAACCTTCTTTTAAATAAAAAAAAACGCATCCAAATCGGTACACCCGTTTAAGAGCTACGGTGCGACAGACAAACACACTTAGCGGTCAAATTTATAACACCACAACATTGCTTAAAAAAGATAATACGAAATATAAAATTGTTATTTATTATAATTATTATCATAAAAAAATCAAAGAGTGGATACTGTGTTTCTTGTTGGTTTTGTCTATGTAAAAAGTGGAAAGTGGTTGAAAAAGTCTTATTAAAAAAAAATATATTTTGAATTTTGATACCAAAAAAAAACTTTGAAATAATCTTAATAATAATTCAAATACTACAGAAAGAAACATGCCATAGAGGAACGCAATACTAATTATGAAATTATTGCATACGCTTAAAACATAAATTTAAAGAATATTGGCAAATTAAATACAGTTTTGAGCCAAACTGCGAGAGGAGAGGACGGCGATTAGCAATATTGTAAGCTTCCGCACTAAGTGCTAAGTGTTGAGAGCCAATCGCGTAGAGTTAGCAAAGTTTTAGAGCTCACTTGGTTACTTAGATTAATACTTTAATGAAATTTATATTTCATAATTTATATCATATTAACATTCCTGTTCTTGACAACAAAATCGGGACTTAAATATTATAATACATTTGTGACCGTAATCGTGATGAAAGTACTTTAATATTATTTTTAAATTCGTTTCGAATAAGTTGACGTAGGCGTAAGTATTCTGAATTTCTAAGACTGCTGACAGCTAACATCGTGATACAGTCAAAATTATCAATTTAAAAGAAGAACCGAAAAACTGTATAATTATACATAGATACGTTTATGAATCAATATTTTATAATTAAATATTGTTCACTTCATGTACACAGTTGATTCGATTTTGTTATTATATGATTTCAACGTGATTTTTTGCAGATGTTTCCCTCTTTAAAATTGCTTCTTTTGATTTACTCTGTGCTATATATTCAGCGACGATTTACCTACTCATATAGTTTTCCCTTGTAACGTAATTTATACTTACCGAAAGTCATTTTGACTAAAATCTTTGCTATTTTAATGTAAGTCCTTCATGAAGTTTTCCTGTGCCTTCTAAAACATCGATAAGTTCAAACAAAAGTAACCCGTCGATCTCTGGTCGCTGCAAATTGCGATTTACGATTTGCGACCCACGGCCACGCGTCTTGGCGGCGCCACCGTCGCCAGCACTAACTCATCGCGACTCTAACCCAATTTGCACACACACGCTAAGTGTTCCCAACTTGCGGTTCACTAGGAAATGGACCACGATGGGGTTTTAATGGGAACTGGGAATATATTTTTTGATTAGCGTGAATGCGCCGCGCTGATTTAGTGTTTGTTTGTTAAAGGAAAATTTTGGAGGTGTTTTTCGTGCTGCTTGAATGAAATAGAGTTCGATTAATTTAATTTATCTCATGGTGCTACTTAAAAAACTAATGAACGAAATATATAAAATTAATGAATATTTATCAAAATAAAAAAAATGCTAACTCCATTACATTGTAATTTTAATTCGAATATGGATCCGCCTTCGTTTACCTACATTAATGTGAAATTAAAATTTTCAAATAATTTTTTTTTATTTCACTTAATCTATTTAACAAAATTTAGTTTGCCCTTTGAACAAAAAAAGGGCAAACAAGCATGTAGTTAGGTGATCACTATCGCCCATGGACATTTGCATCATCAGGGAAGTTGCGGGTTCGTTGCCGCCCTTCGAAAAGGTCTATATACTCAACACTTGAAAACCCCTACATCAGAAGTCCGGACGTAGGATATTAATCTCGTTTATGGTTTGTAGACTGCGGCTGTGAATCATAGCATGATGTCAGCCTATAACCTTCTCTTATAGTTCATACAATTTTTCGGTACAGTTGGTAGTTCTTACAATTAGCACGTTCAAGCAAAGTAAAACTTAAACTTTCTCAATCGAAAAAAGGAGGAGATTCTCGTGGGAAAAGAGGAGAGAGTTTATTACCTCAAAATACTGCATACGTTAACCAATTTTATTTTTTTTTTTATTCACAAGGATATTCTTTTAGATTGACCTCATAGAATTTTCATTAAAAATAGGTTCAATTTTCGTCAAAATTCGGTCCGAGTGAATTTTTTTTTAATCTTAGTTATAAATTATATTGGTACAGATTATTTTATAAGCACAACGTAACGACAGGTTGGCGCAGTGATTATTGCAACTGACTGTAGCGGTAATGGTCGCAGGTTCGATCCTCAGTCACGCTCACGATAATTAATTGAAGAGTTCACACTGATATTTGTCATGTTGTTTGTTTGTGTTGTTTCTATTTCGTTATTGGGTTTTTTGACGGAGAAGCGTTTTTATATCAAAATATATGTTATATTGCTATTCGATATGCTAATTACGATAAGTATCGTAAAACTTTTTAAAGCCAGAACCGATGAATATTCATTAGAAAAGCATTTCACAATTAGTCCCATAAAAATTTAGTCATCGACGAGTCGCACTCTGAATCTCGACCGCCATAACTCAACGAGGAAAAAACACCTCATCTACGAAATGGATCCAAAATAAGTTTCAATTCTTCGTTTCCAATTTCGAAACGAATTCTTTCCAATATTTATTGGAGAATCGGAATAATCTTTAATTCGCCCTTTGCTCTGTTTTAAAACGGTCCAGGTTTGTTATTGGCGAGGAATTTTAGACTCTATTGCTAGAACTTGAGGTGCAAATTTGTGTAGAACTGTTGAAATGGGAGTAGTAAAAGTGGGATATATTTATGAGCTTTCGAAGGAAATTCTTTCTGAATGTTTGCATTTATGAAAATATGCTCGATTGAAAGGGGCCGGCGATTGGCTTATACAGGTCGTTGGAAAGTTGGTTATTTATTATTAATGTTTGAAATTACATTTTAAGTATTTAAAAAACTATTTTTTAATATTAACCTGAGCGTGTGAGATATCTAAAACATATTTTTATTGTTCTGGTCCGACTTTATATGGACGCTGATAAGCAATCTAATATAATCAACCTGTTCTCAACAAAGTTTGATGATTGTGCGTATATCTGTTTTCTCTTTTCTGTTTTGATAAAAGCTATTATGATAAAAAGCAGTATAATAAAAAACGTTACTTAAAAATAAGTTTTTTCGAATGTATTATATTATTGTACATATATTGGGAAATATTGAGCAAATTTATGGTTATTGAAAGGATCTGAAAAACTGTATGTACCTAATCGACATGAAGCTTAGAATATTATGAATGATATTGAAATAACATAATTGCATAAATTTGAACTGATCCTGCGTCATCATCAGCATCAGCAGCACACACAACTTATCACCAACTTACAGCAGAAGCATCGGGTTGGGGCTCGTTGAAATGGTCTAAAATGAATACTGTCAGGGTTTTATTCAATTTACAATTGTAGATTTTCCAATGTTAAATAACTCCCTGTATACGCGGCAATGGTTTCCGATCGCTGGGTGTAATTTATACCGGATCAGGGAGGTAATGTACACCCTCCCCCGCTGCTCATTACTACTCTTAAGACTTGTAATCACTTGTACACTTGTACTGCATTCGTTGATTGTGTTTTGCTTCTTATAATGGGTAAGTTGCTTATGAAGTAATGTTGAATAATGTCTTCTCACGAGCGTAAAAGATTTTCGTGCCTTTTATGACGAGTCAATAATAATCATGGAGAGCAATAACTTATGTAGTATAATTATTTTTATTTTCTATGCACTATAGAGAAGCATAATTTTTCTTCAGTTTTCAAAATTTGTTTTAAGTAAGTATATTATTATTTGTATACTATATATTATATTTTGTATACATAGTTTAAATTGTATATTGAAAAGTCTTTAATAGCTAATGCATATTATTCCGTACAAGATTATATAGATGATAATAATGCATGGATTTAGATTAGCTGGATTTCATACAGGATGTTTAATATACACATTTGTAATTTTTAAATGTATATACTTAAAAACATAATTTTAAAAGAGTACCTATCGAGTTTCTTGCCGGTTCTTCTCGGTAGAATCTACATTGCGAACCGGTGGTAGCTTTTCATTAATTTAAGCAAATTTTTTTTTGACGATTCAAAAGTGCTTTTAAAAGCCTACTTAAATAAAGTATTTTTTGATTTTGATTTTGGTATATTAATACATGAAGCAAAATCTTTGTACTTCTTTTTACGAAAATTGCGCGGACGGAGTAGAATGAAATTTCGCACACTTATGGTTTTTTTTTTAAATTATTCATATGGCCTTTATATGGACGCTGATAAGCAATACTATGTTAAGCCCCACAGACTTCATTTTGAGAAAATGGCCCTTAAAGGTGTCAAACCTATTCCCAACAAAGTTTGATGATGATGCGTATATCTGTTTTCTCTTTTCTGTTTTGATAAAAGCTATTATGATAAAAAACAGTATAATAAAAAACGTTATCTAATAATAAGTTTTTCGAATGTATTTAAATTAGATTATGTATGTTATATAAATTAGATTATTTTATATTGGGAAATATTGAGCATTTTTATGGTTATTGGAAGGATCTGAAAAACTTCTATGTACCTAATCGAATCAATAAAAAAACATTACAAAAGCTACCATATATTTGACACAGACGCGCAAATGTACTTTATATTTTATTTTTAAAGTGAAATGATCTACGATCAAATTCCGACCGCTAGACCACCACGTTTTATATAATTATAAAAACAGGTAAGACTAGGAGGTCGACAGTAAAACTCATTGATCATAAAATGAATAAACGACAGAACTCATAAACTAAGCTTTCATTGCCTCCTTAGTACAAAGAAAATTAATATCGAAAACTCTTGAACGAGAGCCGTAAATTTCCACCAACGACGATCATTCACAGTCGCAAGTAACGATTGTATTAAAAAGAATTACTTTTTCAATCTTATTACAAACAATTGATTTGATTGACTCGATCCAATATCGACCTTAAACGTAAATAATTAAAGTTGTTTTTTGATCGTTCAGCCTATTTAGAGGTGGGTTTCTTCAAGGTTCGATTCGTCGCGTAGTTTTAATAAGTACAGATGATTTATTCTCCCGCCAGCCGCACGCGGCGCGCTCCCCCCTTAATTAGAGTGAAAAAAATTCGCATTAAACACCTCTCAGACTGTCATCTTAACGATATGGACAATTAGCATCTGATTTAAATGCTTTTATCTTTTTTTTGTTGGAAATTTTGATAATTGATTAAAGGACTAATTGCTGAAATTTATCTGTTTTGACAATGCAAAAGAAATTATAGAACTTAGATATGAGGTAAGAATAAAGGGAGTATATTAATTACGTTTTTTATGATCAAATCTACAAATGTTAATTATAAAGCGAGAATTACATTTGCAAGTTTAACTCTTGTAATTGATAAATACCAACTATGTAACCTGGTAACAGTTACCGATTTAATCTTTCAGAAAGCTGTGGTTGTCAGAAATAAAGGCACTGATAACAAATTATTTCAGGTGTGTTAGCGCTGGCAGGTGACTTAAAAGAAAATGATGGAGAACAAATATTTGAGATGAAGACAGTTGTCAAGAATGAAAAAAGAAAGGCATTATGTTTGGAGAGATGAGATAGTAACGCAGTATAGTTAATATAATATTGATCATGTGGGTTTTATTGGTAAACTAGTGGAGCTTTTAGGTGTAAAGCAGTAACAAACAACTTATGTAAATCTTTATAATAGTCTAAGAGTGAAACTTATACAAGTAATTCTTGTCTAACACCCACACTAGTAATAAAATTGACGAGTTTAGATTTTAAACACGCTAATCATTAAATTACCTGTCCTCTTATAAAACTCTTTGCATTAGATACATTATTCACTGAGAATGTTACAAGCTATGCCGAGAATTACAGAAGAGGAGCAATAACCACAAACGCCAACTAATCTAACAAATATTTGTATTCAAATCAGGTGATGACACAACATTCTTCTCATCTATACTAATATTAGAAAGCTGAAGAGTTTGTTTGTTCGTTTGAATGCGCTAATCTCAGGAATTACTGAATTGAAAAATTATTTTAGTGTTATATAGTTTATTTATTGAGGAAGGCTATGTTACATCACGCTACGACACATGACAGCGAAGCTGTAATCATAAACGCGAAAGAAACCGCAAGGGACAGCTAGTATCGTATATATAAATTATTTTAGAAAACAGTATTTTGAAAGGCATTTGATTTTAAGTATTATTTCAGTGGTACGTTATAAATATTTCATAAAATAATTATCAAATAAAAAAAAATAACACAATAAAATCAAATACATCTGTAAGACTAAACTTTTGTCAACAATGACAAATAAATTATCTTTAAGAATATTAATCCAAGCGTTTTCCGAAATCACAATAATTCATGAACTCACGTTCCATTCGGACCCTAACATAACATAACGCAACGTAACATAACAAGATCAAAGTCGCTGATCGCGGGCAATCGAATGAAAACACAGGTAAAATATCAAACGTCCCCTTTCATAGCGAAATGGCCTTATTCTAAATAAAAACATAGCTTCCAAGCCGTTTCTATTTTCCTAACATCTGTAAAAGATACCAATTCAAAAATACCCTCAGAATGCACAAAATCAACCTTACTTCGTTAGAATACGGAGATAGCGGGTAGTTTTTATTTTTGCAGGATTATAGCTACGAGATTGCATGGAGTAGCGTGTGTGGCAACATTAAGGCGAATAAAATTTAAATATGGCAACACGGCGCGCTATGAAAGAACGAATGATATTATCTATACTAATAATAAAATTCTAGCGGGTCGCTGTCTGTACATGGAAGATATTTGAAAAAAAATATTATAGGGGGCCTATACCAACGCAATAGAACCCAAAACAATGATTTTTAGAAATCTTATCTGTTTGTCTGTTTGTCTGTTTGTCTGTTTGTCTGTTTGTCTGTTTATCTGTGCGTTTGTGCACGCTAATCTCAGAAACGGCTTATCCGATTTAGATGCGGTTTTCTCTAATATATTTTAGTAAGCTTCACTTAACATTTAGGATTTGTTTCATGTCAATCGGTCCATAAATAAAAAAGTTATGTCAATTTAAGGAATCACGCTGAACATTTTTTTGTGTTTATAACTAAATACATGAAAGTAATATATACAGTACTTACATAAAAAAATACATTTTTAAGAATTTTGTCTGTCAGTCTGTCTGTCTATCTGTTTGTTCCGACTAATTTCTGAAACGACTTAACCGGTTCTGATGGTACTTTTTGCAGTTAGCAAATGTTATAAGGAGTGACTTGGGGTTACTTCTATTTTAGATATTTTTAAATCTATATATATGAAAAAAAATTCTAACGAGTCGCTGTCTGTACATGTAAGATACAAGAAAAAAAATTATTGGAGGCCTTTACCTACGCAATAGAACCCAAAACAAAATTTGTTAGAATTTTTGTCTGTTTATCTGTGCGTTTGTGCCCGCTAAAAAAGATAAGTCAACTTATGGGGTCACGTCGAACATTATTTTGTGATTTTCACTAAATGCATGAAAGTACTTACATCAAGTACTGTCAGTCTGTTTCTTACGACTAATCTCTGAAACAGCTGAATCAAATTTGATGGGACTTTCACTCGCAGTTAGAGGATGTCCATTAATCACGTGAGGCCCAGAGAAGGGAGTGGGAATGGAAGAAAATAATCACAAAATATCACAAAGTCTAAAAAGTTCTTAAAAACATTACAGCAGCCCCTATCTATACTACTAATAATAAAATTCTAGCGGGTCGCTGTCTGTACATGGAAGATATATGAAAAAAAATCTTCTTGGGGGCCTTTACTAACGCAATAGAACCCAAAACAATGATTTTTAGAATTCTTATCTGTTTGTCTGTTTGTCTGTGCGTTTGTGCACGCTAATCTCAGAAACGGCTTATCCGATTTAGATGCGGTTTTCACTAATATATTGTAGTAAGCTTCACTTAACATTTAGGGTTTGTTTTATCGGTCCATAAATAAAAAAGTTATGTCAATTTAAAGAATTACGTTGAACATTTTTTTGTGCCTATCACTAAAAGCATGAAACTATATACAGTACTTACATCAAAAAATACATTTTTAATTTTTTGTCTGTCAGCCTGTCTGTCTATCTGTTTGTTCAGACTAATCTCTAAAACGGCTGAACCGATTTTGATGGTACTTTTACTTGCAGTTAGCAAATGTTATAAAGAGTGACTTAGGCTTACTTCTATTTTAGATATTTTTAATTATACATATAAAAAATTCTAACGGGTCACTGTCTGTACATAGAAGATATATGAAAAAAAATTATTGGGGCCTTTGCCTCCACAATAGAACCCAAAACAATAATTGTTAGAATTTTTGTCTGTTTTTCAGTCCGTTTACGCCCGCTAATCTCAGAAACGGCTTATCCGATTTAGATGTGGTTTTCATGATTATATTGCAGTCCATTAATCACGTGAGGTCCAGAGAAGGGAGAGGGGATGGAAGAAGAAATTCACGAAATATTACAAAGTCTAAAAAGTTCTTCAAAACATGACGTGATTCATGCTAATATTATAAGGATTAACTTAGGCTACTTTTATTAAAAAATATATTTATTTTAATGAATTAGTGAAAAAGAGAATTACGCGATAACAAAATATTGTAGAAACCAATAAAATAGTGAACAATTTCCGATTTAAGAAGGGGAGGTATATGTACATCTATACAAATAAATAAAATTTATGTGTCTGTTTGTAATTTTAAATAAATTCATATTAAAGTATACACTGTACTTACAACAAAATTACCAATTTTAAAATTTTTGTCTTTTTGTCACTCAGTTTGTTTCGGCTAATATCTGAAACAGCTGGACCGATTTTGACGAAACTTTCACTTGCAGAAAGCTAATGTAATAAGGAACAAAATTGAAACCAATGAAATAGTGAACAATATTTGATTAAAATAGGGAAGATATATATTATATAAATATAATAATTTTAAATAATAATATATTTACTGGGTATAATTTTTTACTGGATATGCTAGACCAAATCCGAAACTAGCGAAAAATAATTAAAGGAGTCACATAGCTGATTTTGATAAAAACTAAAACTGTATCATTAGTTTTTTTTAAAATATGTTTTCCTAGCCAGAAACGAACACGTTGATCTTGCAGAAAATTAACACAATCACCATGCACCATCTGATACTGTCACTTATTATAAGGATCATCAACTTCAGGGAGGTAATAGTATACAGTTAGCTCCAACAAAAAGAAAAGACTAATTTTTACAAAATTCTATCAAATTCATACATTAATTAAATCTTTAGTAATTCTTTAAAAAATTATTATACCTAAAGGTGAAATTTTAAAATTAAAACGCGATGTTAGAACGCTAATAGCGGGTGAGTACAATAGCCGAGTCCAGTGAAATGTAGATTTTTTTTAATAAATTGATCCATCTTTTTAAGAATTATCTGAACCTACCTAGGTAACGGAGTAGGTGACGGGGACCAAAACAAACGTCACATTCTATCAACTTTGTATAGCTCACATAGAAAAAATAGACAAACAAAAGAAGTTACTGTGAGATATTCATTTTGTATATTTTCGATTGTATTGTTCACATTCTTCCTTACTTTAGTAGGTGACTAGCATTTCGATGCAACCTATAAACAAATCGTTCAAAGTAATGCAGACTATTTTTCTAAACTTACCGGGACCCATGACTTAACCCACGTATTTGATTATTATCTGTGAAGAATCGATTACTTAACTTCTAATTAATGTGTAGATTTAATGTTATTTTGTAAAAAAATAAATCTTTTCCTTTAATTTGTTGTTTACTATTACTTTCCAAAAGCTGATCCTTACAAGTGACACTATTAGGTGTGGCAATAATACCGAATGTATTATTTTTTCTAAATTAGTGTGTTCTATTCCTGTCCAGGGGAATCATGAAATAAAAAAAAACTTATAATGCAGGTTTAGATTTCTCAAAAACGGACATAAGACTGCTATTAAGACATTAACTGCCTATCAACAAAAGATTTAAACAGACGTTAAACACGCGTCTAAGACAGTTTTGAGTTAAACATGCTTTAGACATAGATTAATATACGTTTAAGTGAGTTTAATAGATGTTTAAAACCTATTTTTGCTGTCAAATGTAACGTATTACATTTTATCAATAAGTTTTTTTATAAGTTTATTCGCTGTGATGCAGTTTAGATAATATTTTAAGCAATGTTTAAATCTTAAACACTGTTGAGCTAGACACGTGTTCAACATGGTTTTAATGCGTCTTTTGTAGTATGACAGTAAGTATTTTTCGCTATTCCTTATAGTTCCGGATTTGGCCTATCAAGCCCAGTTAAAAAAGTCACCCGATATACATATAATACAAGGAGAACCTCGGCGGGAACATACTGTTTTACAGTCGAAATTTTAAAGACTACCACAAAACACTTTTCTTCAACATTCATTGTAAGAACCGGGAGGAATATCGTATCTGAGTTAGTGTCTGCTTATAAATACAACCAGAAAGTTCCCAAATCCAAAGTAAAAACTCCTTTCTTGAGCAGCACCGCCGACTATTATAACCTTGCTTTGTAGGAAACATGTCAAGCATTCTGTAATCCACGCGAACGAAGTCGCGGGCACAGCTAGTGAGAAATAAAAATAATGGAGCCATAGAACGGAATGATTGTAAATAGAAAGTTTGAATGGGCACTTTAATTTAATTTGTATATTTTGAAAGTTTAATATATTAATATCTAACTAGACATTGTTACATTAGAATTTTAAAATATAGTAGTATTATCTTGCCGCTACGCCTATGTTTATTATATGCCTTTCACCTTAAATATATATTTTATCCATAACATGTTTGGTGAGATTAATCAATTACTTCTTGCCAGAACAGTGTCTTAATCGTTCATTTATATAGATTTATTAAATACTAGCTTTATCCTTAGACATAAAATCTATTTAAAATCTCCGATAGGACAATAGAAATAAAATATTTTGTAAGTAGCAACAGCCTTTATATACTGAGACCTTACCACCTGGGTAAGGTCTCTTCTCCTATAAAAGAGAAGGCTTAGAGCTCAACTGTTAATGGATATACACGTCTCAGAATTTCTCCCGGTATGTACCGGTACCGGCAAGTTTTCTCACGATGTTTTTCTTCACACGAGATGAATTTAAATTTAATACTTGAAAACTCAGCTAGTCGGGGCTTGAACCCGTGATCACTGGCTGAGGTCGATGTGTTTGTACTATAACATCGAGGCTATTTAAAATATAACTCAAAATATTTGATAAAATAATTGATATTTGAATAAAGATCCGAAAAAAATTTAAGTATTGTACAATTACAAATCTTTACTTATATTATAAAGCTGAAGAGTTTTTTCGTTTGAACCCGCTAATCTCAGGAAGTACTGATTCGAATAGAAAAATTCGTTTTGTGTTAGATAGTTTATTTATTAAGGAAGGCTATAAATTATATTACATCACGCTACGACTCATAGGAGAAAAGAAGTAACCATAAACGCGAGTAAACCCGCGAGGAGCAGCTAGTCATATATAAACTTCGATAAATTTAATTAGCCCTCCGACACACGAGCACAGGTTTTATGACTCGTAACGTGTACAGGCGGCGGTTATGTTGAGGTAAATATTTTTGCGCGTCAAACATTCGGAGCGCTCGTATTATTCAAATGCGAACCAATAAGAGAGCATTTACGGCCATCCATAAAACTACAATCCAACCGTACGAATAAATATCCGACCTCTGTAACTTATAACCTCGAGTACAAAGCGATAGGAGGTATGGAAGAGAAATCCTTTTCTAATACCTATACATATTTTTTTGTTTACTCAGGGGATATCTTCCTGAAGGTACCCGATTCCTGGGGTGGAGATCAGTTACGTGGTTATACCCATTAAAACCTTTGTGGTGGCCTTCCTGAGGAAATGGAGAGGCCTCGGGATCGCTTGCGCATGCGCATCTGCTGCCCCTCCCGTGCGACGCTCACTTTGTGGCTGGCGAAGCTCGTCTTAGGAGGGCAAAGTGTGGCCTTACCCTCCCCACACCCCTCACTGGTGCGTAGCAGTTCAAGGCCATCCCGGCTGCTGTCCTCCTCGGGGCTGTATGAAAACTGTTGCGTGGGACCCCCATCTCACACACTCACGGCCCGAGGATGCGTCCTATTTATTCTGCCCTGGGCGTTGTTGAGGCCAACTTATACATACTTAGATGCCTTATTCTTGGTCATCATTGCCTGGTGGCCCCTTCCAATGCATCTGGATTTACCCCAAAATTATCGCAGATTATGTATGATATTAGATTGTATCTATGTTAGGTTAGCTTAAATTAAGACAGCCTGTCTAGGCCAACCGTCGGGGCGTCACGGTAGCGAGCGCAAGCGAATCCGTCATGTCCAACTAAGACGATGAGGACACAGCTGGGGTTTATTGGGTAATCTGGGGCACTCGGTTCCAGGAGTCCCACATACCAGCATGATTTCTCCAAAGCGGGATGCACAAATGCGTTGCCCAGCAACAAAAAAAATTAAGCTTGGGAACAGTCCCAGACTATAATCCTGGAACCAACATTAGTTAAGTCTCCTCCAAACTGAAATATATACTTTTTATAGGTAACCGCCGTGGACAAACAGGAGGTAAGACCATTGTCCATTAGAAATACTTACTATGCGTCACTTTACTATTATATCATTACTGGATTTATGAAATGGACATTCAAAGCAAATTTATTCGTGTTTCTTTTCTGTAGGCAATACATTATGAATTGAATGATTTTTTGCACCTAAAAAGTACTAAAGTTTTCATAAAAAAAATAGTATTTCTTCTACGCCAATAAATATTATTTTACGACCACACACTAAATAACCGAAATCGAATTTGACTTTTTGTGGGTGTAAACCATTATTGCTTAACAGGATCTATTTAAGAAACAATTTTCATTCATTAAAACTAGATTCATTCGTCATTCGCTTCCAGATCGAACATATCCCTGTACGGTTATAATAATACAAGCTATAAGGCAGTAACAGGCGGTAACCTGTAGTCGAAACAACCGGACTCGGGTTAATTTTGCACCTGTACATATTCCTGCGCGCTTTTATGTCGAACAGACATATCTGCGAACAATACTTACATACCATTATGTTTCTTAATATATAAAACAATATTACTGATGTTAGGTACGTCTTCTGGTAGATAGGAAAAGTATATAATCGGTATAAATATATGGTACAGAGAAATATAATATTTAAAATATACTTTATTCAAATAGGAGTTACAAGACTGCACTTTTGAATCGCCAATTTACAAACTAGTCTTTTAGATATAGTAAATTTTGAATTACTGGTCTGATACCAGTAGAAGTTGCTCCTTTCAACTACAAGAAGAGAGCTGATAATATCCAAACGTCTAAACAAATCTTCATAAAAATACCTAAAAACTATCTAGATTCCATCAGTTTACAAATAAATTACATTAAAATTGGTTCATTCGTTGGGGACCTACGATGGCACAAACTCACAGATACACGCGCCAAACTTATAACGCCCTTCTCTTTGGGTCAGGTCTAGTTTCGGGTCGTTAAAATAATTACCACTTATTACCATGAAAACCGAGATCTTCTAGTAGTTAGACTACGTTGATCTTAACCGATGATTGCGGATTCTAAATGCCGACTGGACCCTTTGAGTGCTAAAGTGTTAAACACATCCATGTTGGGCTCTGCGGTAATGAAAAACATCATTGTGACACATGTACATATATCCGCCTACTCACAGTAGAATAGCGTAGTGGATTAAGCCTAAACCGTTCTTCTTAACAGGAGAGGAAGCCTTTGCCCACCAGTGAGATATTTACAAGCTGCTACTTGCTTACCACAGTGCCGAATTAAATCTTTTGTACTATGTTACAGTCAAAACAACTTTGAGACTGTCCATTAACTACGTGATGTTTTCAGCAAATCCGCCCTGGCGATATTTGGTGATGTTCTCCCAGACCTCCCCTCCAACCTGGTGATACGCGGTGAGTATTATCTAATAAAAAGTTTTTCAAGTATTTGAGATTATTGTATAAATTGCAAAATATGGAACGCAATTGAAATTCGAAACAATTAATAATGAAACTTTTTACGTATTTAGTTTGTATGACTTCAATTTTTTTTAATAATGTTAAATAGGTGATGCTGTATCAAAATACACCAATATCTCTGAATGTGAATTTTTGTGGGTTAACACATTATTGCTTATCAGCATCCATATAAGCAAGATGATCACAGATGCTCCTAATACTTACAGTTGTTTCTTCTCTTGAATTAGAAATCATAACATAAGTTTCGATGCTACCTTTAAAACGTTGGTTTTACTACTGAATACGTAAAACTTTGAATGTTATTGACGTATTGTCACCGTTATATGTGTTCTAAAAGGCATCAATTTTAGCGACCGGATCGACAGGTGTGATGCTTATAAACTTTTATGTACTTTGAACGACAGACCTTTTCCGACCATTTCCATTCATTTCACAGTCACCTCATATTCATGGCATTATGATACGTTTGAATAACGTTACAATAATACTTAAAGACTATTCTAATGAGCTATATTATATAATAGCGGCCCCCCGACGTTTCACTCGTGCTTTACATAAGACATTCATACAAACTTTCAACCCCCATTACGATCGGATCGAATTTTGCGAAATCCCGTCTTAGAGAGCACCCACGTCCTAAAAAGAACCCCCATGCAAAATTTGAAACACCTACCACTTGTAGTTTTTGATTTCGTAATGAGTGAGTGAGTGACCTTTCGCTTTTATATATGTATATATAGATAGAAATAGCTAGCAAACGAGCAGTATAGCTGGATTAGAGTGATTATAGCCGGTAAAAGATTTGAAGCATTAGAGAAACCTCTCCTCTAAAAGTAATAGGAGATGTAAGGAAATTGGAAGTAAGAAAAATAGAGCAGTATAACGCTTCTCTCTTCTTTCACAACGATCTCGGTTCGTTAAGCAGCGGATCATTTAGAGACTATTTAAAGAATACTAGAGGATATTACTTTAAACGATCCTAAACTTATCGGTTACGAAATTTTATGAAGTTATATAGTACATGAAGAGCATTAATACAAGTTAATACTACACTTGTTCTTGTAATCAGTTAGGAGTTCAGTCGCGAGTTGTCTGGCGAAGTTTTTGCGATGCGACAAGTGTAACACCCTACACGATTCCACTTCACTACTTATTTGAATAATATTTTCGTACCTTCGAGTCCATAATACCTTTATATTGAAAATGTTCGTAACATATGTATTTATTTTCGCGATTTTGCAATATCCATATATATTGATTTCAAAATGAAAAATGTGTTTTTAACTATTTGTGTCTGCTGATTTTATATCTAGATAACCATCATAACTTCATAACTTAATCATTTAGGCACACTTACCTACAGTATTTTTAATAAAACTCTTAAAAAATAATAATTTATTAGTTTTTAATCAAGTGTTTAATAAATTAATAACTTCGATGACTTTAATGTTTTTCCATCCCGTTTCAATAGGACATAGAAAATGATATATTTTTAAGTAGTTTCTAAGAAGCAATTAAGGAATTTTAATCTTGATTTGATGATTGATCTCTCGTGTGCAGGTGTCTAACAGATCCATCGGTTGATATGTTTACTATGATTGCATTAGTCGTACCAATGACGTTGAGTACTTGAGGGACCCTTTCGCCTGCTTAAACCATAAAGACAATATCAAATAATGTTCCCAACATACTAAACTTTCGCGATAAATACGAGTATAGACGTGGATTTGATATTGATATTTTTAACAGGATAACAAAATTATAATGTAGTAAAAATACGTTATGTATAAATTATTAAAAGAGTAACCATTGAATTTCCGGTTCTTTTCGATAAAAACTACATTCCGAACCGGTGGTAGCTTTATAAAAATCAAAAAATGACATGTAACTTGACGATTCGAAACTGTTTTAATTAAGCCCATTTAAATAAAGTATATTTTGAGTTTGAGTTTGAGTTCGAGTTAATATTATTCAGTGGTTCATACTTTTATCTTTCACAGTACAGGCAAGCGCGGTGCTCTAATGTAGAATTGATGGCGGGCTCTCCACTGTACGAATTATTCCCTTCGACATCATAGGCGTTCCTACACGTAGGCTTATGTTCTGAGTAGTTTGAAATGTGCGTCTTGAAAACAGTTTGTAAGTCTTTAGTCTTCCATTTGTTATTAAGTTTAGTAAAGTGTTTAAATTACAAATATCTTACAAAGTTAAGTTGAAGCTGTTTAAGCTGTAAGTTAAGTTTGAATATGCAATGATACATTAGTTTGATATAGGTTAAAAACAAATTGATACTTTATATAGTAGTTCTAAGATGGTTTTTATTTTTAACCGGCTTCAAAAAAAGTAAGTTCTGTATTCGACTTGTACACTTCACATCGTTTTGTATGGCCTCAATTTTCTTAAAACGTACTGATCTGATTTAGATATAATTTTCGCTATTAAAATGTATATTTAAAAAGGAAAGTTTTATAATATAATATACTTGGACCTAATAAAGATCTTCGGAGATAATCAAAGGAAGTTTTCAATATCTAACAGCAAAGGCTTCTCTAAAGATCGTGTTCTAACAATACTTCTTTTAAAAATTGAGTATATTTTATAATAATTATGATATAAGGATAATTTTTACTGAACTTGAAATGACGATTTAAAATTTAAATGACTCTACAATGACTTGTTTATAATTAGGTACTGTTTCCGTAGGTTCCGTAGGTAAACCTAATATTATATATCTTACTAGCTATCCTCACGGTTTCAGTCGCGTTTATGGTTACTGCTTCGCTCCTGAGAGTCGTAGCATGATATATAGTCTATAACCTCGATCAATAAACGGGCTATCCAACGCAAAACACTTTTTCAAATCGGATCAGTTTTAGAGATTACATTCTTGTACAAACTAACAAACAAATTTTACCTCTTTATAATATTAGTTTAAAGCAGGTAATTTGATTGTAGACTTCGCAATGTAAACGGTAATAGGATCAACTTTTTCCCATGGCTTAAATAATTCAATATACATTTTCTATTAAATACGCAAAAATTTTGGATTAAAGGTACAAAATTCGTTTATCTATATGTAAACGATTAAAACCCCCAAAACCAATCACGCCTGTTAAAATTGTTTGTCTAACTATTAGGTCAAGTCCATTTCAAACAGTCGATAACACGTGAATCCTATATTACGACGCAGCAATAATCTAACAAAGAATTACATTGTTTACAAACACATGTAATTGTGTTTAACCCTTTAGTTTATTAACTGTGGCACGCGGCAAGCACGCGGCACACACGCGACACGCACGCGGCTTGCACGCGTCGCGGGCTCGGCGTGTCGGCGGCGTGACAACAAACACGCTAATCATGTTCTAACAGGATTACACGAGTGATCGATGTTAACAAATTAATGTGTCGTTATCGCACTTATTTTGGTATTCAGTGGGAATGTTTTTAGTCACATAATCAATGACTGCATTGCAAAAATACAGAGGGAAGAATGAGTGGATGTCCATTCTTGTTTATTCGAAATTTGATACAAAATAATGTACCATTGTTTCTTCCTTCTATTCTTTCCAACCACTAATGTTAGTTTTCAACTATGAATGTCCGCACTGTCAAAAACAGTTAAAATAAAGTATTTGGTTAATGAATTCTTTCCAAATTGGAGGTGCCGTGCTTCGTTCGAACCAACCCGTGTACAACCAATTGTCGATTGACTGTAAAGCTTGAGTCTTACTCCATAAACTTTTTGTAAGGATTTTATTGATAGTCTGGATACTAAGCAGATGCTGGGTTTCGGTCTAGAAGACAAGGTTCTGTTTTTACATACGACGAATAACGACTTCAAAACAAACCAGTAACCACTGTTGCCCAAACATAAGTAGATATACTGATTTTCGGGAATTTGTAACACTAATCAAAATCGATAGATAGAGGTGCAGCTACGCTTAGCATGTTTTTCTTTTCAGCCGTCATTTCAGCTGACATTCCTTTCTTAATCATACCTTTCACACAATTCATTCATCTCCTCTTCGACATCTTTCAACATTTGTTTAACATATTTAACCAAAACTTTTACATATTGTAAATGAATTGTTGAGAAATACAAAAAAAGGATTTGACACACATCGTGCATTAAGAAAACAATTTCAATATTATTCTACAAATCGGAGAACGGGAAATGCATCAAAGAATGTGGTAATAGTTGGTAAACAGTTCCGCGTTATTCCCAAACTGACTGTCGGACGCCGGCCCCGAAACTTCGCCCTTTACCGTTCCTGACGTTACCGGTTATGAAGAACAGCTGTAATGTGGATGAGACTGCCTCATCTATATCTACTAATATTATGAAGAGGTATATGTTTGTAAGTTTGTATGTGGGGTGTATTCTCTGAAACTACTGAGTCGATTACTTTTTGCGTTATATAGTCTGTTTATAGAGGTAAGTGACATCACGCTAAAACTCAGGAGCAAAGCAGTATCTAATATATGCGAGTGTAACCGCAAGTACCGTATATAGCTACAAATAAATCAGGTTTAAGTCTATTTTTAGTGCAAAGATATTTGTTCTAATTAAATTAATTTGCTCTTCGTCTAGACTATTTTTTGTGATTTTTATTGACGAATGATTCAATAAATAGTTTACGTTATTTTTTGAATTTATTATTACAAGTGCAAGCTAATAGTTTATTTAAAACAAAAAATAATAGTTAAAATACTATAAAATAATAATCTATATACTACCATACAATAACAGTAAGTATTTTAACACCCTAATAATATTGTTATCTACGAAGAGAATGCTAGAGCATTTTCTTAAAATTTAAATAGAAAATTTAATAGCTTTATCATTCCAATATTATTAAGTACACTATAAGTTCAATACTGTACGGTACAACTAAAATTTTTATTTAAAACAATAAAATTATAATCGAAGTTTCAAATTCAAAAGATATAAAATCAAACGTCATGTCCACAATAGCAATTCGACCAATCTTTGGATTGATATTCAATTCGGGCTAGCGGAGAAAGATCGCCGCGGGACGAGCGCGGGACGGCGCGGGATACGCGGGACGGGCGCGGGACGCAATTGAATTTGAAAACAGAACAACCACCCTCACACACCCTCATCCCTCATACACCCGGTGTAATCGTTGTGTGACAAGATTTTTCGAATTGTAGACAATTTTCATTTTATTTTCTGGAATTTTCGTATTCAATAGTTTTTAAGATTGTTTTTTTAATAAACTCTTATTATTATCAAATATATGTCGTAAATAAAAGTCAAAATTAATTAATGTGTTATTTTATTTATAGTGCCTTGTGCGTTAGTTTTCTAACCATTGTCGAAAAAAACGCAGATTTGTATGGAATTGAATCAGCGCCATCTCGTGTTAACTTGGAGTAATAAAATTAATGTGTATAACGAGTGAATGATTAGTGGATTGAAACAAAAGCCCGTGTAATTGATGAGTTCTTTTATTTTGTTAGTGTGAACGAGAATTTTTATTCGTCAAATAGTTAACGTTAGTAGGCAAAACTCTATCAAGCATTTATGGAAAAACTCGCACTAGGAACACTGATTAAACTCATTGTATTTTATTGTAAACAATTTATAACATATTATAATAGTCCAGATTTCTGAACTAGTGTCGACCGTGAGTCAGATGCCAAAATAATATTTGATACATTTCTAGAAAGGTCTCAACTGTTTCAACGTATTTTACATTTTTATTAACAAAAGCTGTAAAACGTGACTAGGTTCAGCTTGACAAACTTTACTTAATATTTACCTCCATTTTACAAAATAAAGTTAACATTTATGTTAATATTATTACCAAGTCACCATAAAGATTTATTTAAAAACTATTGCTAAAAGTGATGACAATGTTAAACATAATATAAAACTGTAGCATTGACAACATAATCCCCAAATTATACTCAGATACACAAACGAGATGGTCACCCCACTGCCCCCTGGCCAGCGCCATTTCCCTGGCCATAGACAACAGTTTTATTGTTTTTATATTTATTTATTCGAGCAACGGTTTTTTTACGTTATTCCCCATCTTTGTTGCCTCGTTTTTATGACGTAGCAAAGGGCAAGGTGGACACGCGACATTTTGAAGTTATGACAATATTGTTATGGAGTAAGTGTATATTTATTTTACATATTTGTAAAAAAAATACAAAATATCAATACCTACTTATATTAATATATAATTTTCAATATAAATATATAGTTTATTAACGAATTATAAATTCTTAAGTTAACTTAAAACAAATATCCTTCTTTTATAGATGGAAGGCAAAGTTGTAGTAAGAAGTACATGCTTACTTGTTAGTTAAAATGCCTCATCTTTACATTAATTACATTTCCAATTATTTGGCATTCGAATTAATTATTTCAACTCTATAAATATATATGAAAACCCGAAGTATAAGTAGCTCAGAGAATAAAATTGTTAATTTTCACGCTTGGTATGAATAACTTTATCCTAAAAACTATTTATTAGGCGAGAATTAAGGTATCATAAGTTATTTCTGATTGCTTTACGCCTGAAAGAATCTACTGTCAGCGCCTTATTTTTGATAGACGCAGCTTTCGTAACTACTTACTACGTACCTATCTGTTACTAGGTTACAGAATTGTTTTATCATTTTCATTCTATCGCCCACAAAAGTAATTCTCGCCCTACAAAAAATATAACTCATATTATAAGTAGGTAACTAGATACCTTTATTCTAAGTTTTGCTTCAGGTTTTCTTTTGTTTCTCGTGAAATGTTTTTAATAGTAGTAAAAACTACATCGAAAATATTATAATTAAATCATTGTTAAGTCTATATAGTAATTTATCTAATACTTAAATCACATTTTGAGGAACAGATAATTTGTACAAAAAATAATTACGTTTAACATCATTCTCTCCTTTTTAGAAAGATGAATATACACGTGTCAACTATACATAAATACAATTCAAACAAAAAAAATCTCATCAAAATGTTATGTCCATACAATGTCCGTAGTATCAGGTGAGGCGAAGGTCTCCTATGATTCGTCAGCGATTCCTAGCAGAATAGCCTCCCTTGTTTTATCGGATATCTGACAACGTTACCGCTACACCAGACATTGGAACATATACCCTATTTATATGGTAATAAGAACTATTAATGTGTAAATGTGTATTGGTGAGACGTATGAGCAGAAATAGCTGTGTTCTTGTGCTTATCAATTCAATATCACGTCGCTTTTGATCGCATCGTTACACTCGTTTACTTTGTTCGTTTGTTATTTGAGAATACGCGAATATACATTATAGGATATATATACATCAATAAAATTCATCAAATATATCTACATCATTAAATATATATCAGTTTATTTTTCTTTTTTATCTTCGAAGAAGAAAACTATAAAAGCAATTACTCATTTATCAAAATTTGCTAATTTGAATGTCATTACTGAATAAATATTTTGTGAGTAAGTACGTACATATATATTTTATATATAAATCAGTTATTACTTTTAAAAATAAAAAACCCTTTACACGCGCAAAACACGTTATTATTAAAAAAATAAATTTACAATGATTCATATTAAATCGCTAAATTAAAAAAAAGTAATACAATACAATAGTTATTATAGGCTCTAAATAAATGTTATACACATCAATAATTTTACCTGTTTTAAATTTAAAATGTAAACTAAAAATTAAGACTAAGAATATATTTTATTAATCCATTCATCTACTTTTGATGATACAAAAATTATTTTCGGAATATTTTTTAGTAAAAACAAAATCAAATCGTTTCATATTTTTACAAAATAAATACAAACACCTAGAATATAGTTACCTACTCAAACTACAACAAATATACAATGTACCTATTGGTGATGAAACTTTGACGGTGATCATAAAAACGCCAGTTTTAACGTCATCTATCGCATTACAGAGAAACTATTAACGAAATTGTTTAATTATTGCCACATACCAAACAATGAACTTACAAACTTAATGAACAAAAATAATAAGATTTTATAAACTGTAATTGAATAAACTAAGCACAATGAATTAAAAAGTCTGTTTATTCCCAAAATCAACGGGTTCGATCCTTGGATGGAAAATTATTTTTTATAAAACTAATGTTGATATTATACTTTTAATGAAAATTGAACCTACTTTGAATATTTTTCGCAAGTCTCATCTTTTACTGTTTGGTCATACTTGCATGATTGAATACTTTACTCTATATAATAATTACAATTTTTTGTTAGTACCAGTTGAAATTATCTATCATATTTATTATCATTAAACAAATTAATATTTTCATCTTTTATTTAAAAAAATATTAACGGCTATCCGTTCAAAATATCTAAATTCAAGATGGCGCTTACTAGTCAACAGTTTTTGCGGTGCAAACTTCGCTCATTTTGTTTTTATGAGGCCAGTAGCTGGCCGGCTGCTGCTGCCCGTCACTTAATCAATCACTGTTTAACTTGCTGTCCTGCCAAATTAGTCTGCTTTGTGACAAAATATCGCTTATAGTTTCTTGTCGTGATTAATATGTTGCAGCATTCTATATAGTTTTTTTATCTGTTATCGTTTGAGTAAATATACCTACATATACTCAAGGCATTTTTTTTATAAATACAATATACTTGTACATTTAGTTACTAAGCGATCGTTTACTTTTCTAATACGATTAGATGGAGAATATTTAAATAATATCGGTCTTACTTATAACAAACGACATAAGTATAGCAGAGTTTTAACAAAATTAAGATACCTGTCTAAAAAACCGATTACACGACGCAACGAGATTGAATGAGTGTTACTTATAATGAAAATTTGTATATCTGTAATATTTTATTAATAGGAACAGCTATAAATATCTCCACAGCTCATCAAGATCGAAACTAAAAAATTATTTAGAAAATAACTTAAATTGAAAATACATATATATATATTTAATTAAAAAGCATGTAAAAATAATTAAAAACAATTAATGATAAAACAAATTATGAAGTAATATTTAATATTAAAATCCTGTTACAACTAACTATTAATATTACTTAAGATATCTTTCAAATTACAATCAATTATGTTGCTCTCATTCTGTCGACAAGTTCAGAGAACAAATATTTATGCAGGTTTCACATATTCGAAAACGCTCTGTTTTGTCGCATGTCTGGCACTTATATTATAAATTAAACTTATTAATTTTTATAGTCAATGTAAGTCTATTTATTATTATATAAGTGTATTATAATAATAATATTATACAATTAAAATAAGAAAAAAAGGAATATAAATTAAAAAAATACTTTATAAATAATAGTTTTGACAAATTGATACGCCGGCCGGTGATTTGACTCATTTGACATTGACAACTTTATGCCTCCATTTTTCCATTACACCGAGCGCGTGCGTGGTGTGTGACCGGTAGTTAGCAACGTGTTGTTAGTTTATTTTTCTGTTATTAAAAAATCATATCAAAATGAAAGGCGATAAGAATGTCGACATCCAGGCCCTTAAGGATATGGCCAACAAGCTTAGGATCGATAGCATCGTTGCAACAAACGCCTCGAAATCCGGGTAAGTAATAACCTCAATTAAACATTACCGCTTCATTGAAGGTCTAATGAAGGTTATTAAATCGTAATACCTATTGGAATCTAATTGTATTTTACATTCTTATAGGTGATTGTAATAATTTCGAAAGCTTAAACATGTTATAATCAGTTTCGAATAATAATTCTCACTGCACCGGATGCACGTGAGCCCCCTGCATCGATGCCACTGTGGGTCATATTTAGCAATTCAAAGTTTATCGTTCCGCTATCTGTAATAACGAACATTATAAAATACGATTTTCTTAATTATCTATCTATTACTAATAATAACCTCTATATTTTGTTATTATGTGTATATATTTTCTTTAATGCAGAACCATTTGAAGTGAAAATACTTGCAACTTTTACTACACAATGAAATGTATATCATGATCATTAATAAACAGTTTTTAATAGTAAATTGGGTTTGAAAACTTTAAACCTAATTTTTTTTTTATTTATAAAAATAGGAAGCCAATGAATATACATACATTCTTACAATATTAATTAAAATTTCAATATACATAGAGTCCCGCTTTGTATATCACACTTAAAGGCTAACTCAACTTGTACAGAAATAAAACTTATAAGACTTGCTAATTTTAGCAAAAAATACTAGTAATAATAAAAAAAACAATAAATAATTATGATATTAAAAGGTAACAAAACAAATAAAAACAACTAAAATAAAAGTACTTAATTAAAAAATTAAATTTATTTAAGTACTTGCTCAAAATATGTCTCACAAAAAAATCTTATCTTTATTAGTAAAAAAAGTCATATAATGGTGCTGGTATAGAGATAATACAATCAATAATCATTTTCAATGTTATTGCTTTTAGGCTGTTAAAAAATTGTTGTATAATCAACTTTAAAAATCAGTTTAGATGGTATCAATTCTATATATATTTACATCATCATGAATAACAAAAATTACTGATAGTACTATTGTACATAATAATACCATAGAATACCATAAGGGCAAAATTTTATAAAAATAGCTGGCAAACAAGTAGGCCGTCGGATGTTAAGTTATAAATGTCACCAGTAGACATTTGCAGTGCCACTGTAGCCACAGATGCATTGACAGCTTAAAAAAATTAGGGGTTAAAGGGAATAGAAAGTAAGGATAGGTATGGGGAAGGGGATTAGACTTACGGTTTCACTTTATGAATCTCAGCTAAATAGCTACTTCACTAGCTTATAAATATCTACCATCAATTAATGTTAGCTCTCCAGTGATGCCAAACATTGTTTATATTGAATATACCACAATGATATAAATTAACTAAAGTCATTTGTTTGGGAAATCCTACTATAAGAATGTATATTTTGAGGATAAATAATGTTATATGAAGTATTTATCCTTAATACTATAATACTTCTTCATTTATAACCTGAGGCGAGAATTACACTGACAAGTTTTGCTCTCAGACTTTATATTAGTTACATAAGTGGTTTCTCAATGCTTTAAGTACTTCTGAAAGAATTTACTGTCAGCGCCTTTTTTGACGTTCACAGCTTTTATACCCACTTACAACATATATGTTCGTAGTAACCTATGTGATAAAGTTGTTTTATATCCATCACAAGATTTAAACTTACAAATGTAATTCCAGCCTTAGAAGTGCCATGAATTTAGTTTTATAATTATATTTTTTTATTCATAAGTAAAATATATTATAAGTTAAGAGTTGCTTTGATAAGACACCCTAAAATTGGAATAATAAAATTATGATAATTATGTACATATAAACTAAGCTGACTCTGTTTTTATCATGTTATATATTGTTGCTTTAGGCTATAAGCTCACCTTTCTACATAACCAGTTCATTAAATATAAATAAATAAAATATGTAAATTGTTATATATTTTTTGTAGTTATTTGTGTTTATGTTTAATGTTAATAATGTATTTTTTTTCTTTACATGCAACATAAAGGAACAACTAATAACATTAATGATATTAATGAAAATGAAAGTGTATATAATAAATATTATTTCTTATTATTATTATCTTCTCAACTCTTAATTTCTTATTTCATTGCTGTGAGTCTATTGACAAATATAATCTGTAAATGGTACTCTTACATTATTAACCAATTCTGTTTCTTGCCTCAGTCACCCCACATCATGTGCGTCTATGGCAGAAATCATGTCAGTGCTGTTCTTCCATACAATGAGATACAAGATATCGGCACCTCGTGACCCATCCTCAGACAGATTCATACTTTCCAAAGTGAGTAATCAGAATAAGACGAAAATAATTTTCTTATTATTCAAAGTAATATTTAACAAACATTCAACATAGCTATTTTGATACTAAAACTAGATTTTTTTTATTAGGGTCATGCAGCACCAATTCTATACGCAGCATGGGCAGAAGCAGGTCTTTTCCCCATTGAAGACCTGAAAAACCTTCGTAAAATTGATTCAGATTTAGAAGGTCATCCCACACCAAGGCTAAACTTTGTAGATGTAGGTACAGGCTCCCTCGGCCAGGGATTAGCTGTGGCTGCCGGTATGGCGTATGTTGGAAAATACTTCGACCAGACATCTTATAGGTATGTATGAAAGAAATATTTTGTATTGTCTTGCAATTAAATTGTAAATGTATTTTCAGTAATTTAAAACAATCACGAATATTAAAATTGTTTTTGACTTCAAATGAAACTTTTATCAGTGATTGTCTTACAAAAGACAAATTAATATTAATGCTGATTAAGACTATGGATTAAAACTTAAACTCAAAATTCTAACAATTTATAAAACTTTAAAAATTGTTTGACTTGAAGACCACTTGTTTGAAGGCTGTTAAGAAAACATTAGAATATCAATAGCAACATTTTTCAGGGTATATTGCCTTGTGGGAGATGGTGAAGCTGCAGAGGGTAGTGTATGGGAGGCTTTACACTTCGCCAGCCACTACAAACTAGACAACCTGGTTGTAATCTTTGATGTCAACCGTCTCGGACAATCTGAACCAACTTCGCTTCAGCACCAGGTAACTTATAAATATTCTGTACCTTACATCAAAACATATGAGATACTACTATATTTAAGATATAATATTATGAAAAAAGAACAAGCTTCCACTTCTCCAAATGATGGGCTTCTCATAATAATTCAGCAGTCAGCCAACGCTGAAAAATTTCAGTATTTTACTCTTTTATTATGTGAAAAATGTGACCTATTTAATTATTTCGTCTTTGTACTTAAGGAAACAAAAAAAAATCATAGTCAATTCAGTAATATGTAAATTGATGCTTGGTTAAATGGTGTCAATAACAATAGTATTTTTTGTTGTTTTTATCATCCATTGTAGTCTTAAGTCATTGTAATTATTAATAGTACTAAGTTAATAAGTTTCTTAGCTTCATTTATGCATTTATTTTCCATTCATGGTAGCTTGTTGAATATCCTACATATGAAATACTAGCTGCACATCGCGTTTTCACACATGATTTAATATAGCCTATTTAATAAACAGGCTATCCAACGCATGAATTTGTATTTTATTATGTACATATTTACAAACAATATATATATACAAATTTACAAAGAAATTTTGGTAAAGTATATATATTATAAGGGATCATAATTTAAATGTGATACAGCGTGTTGTCCTAGATACAACCACCGACTGATAAGACTGACATTCACCTCTCGACATTTACGTAACATGTTATCTAGTGTTGCTTCAGATTCTGTTTATTCTAATTCTTATCTACTTTCATTGAATTTAAATAGAACAACTTTATTTTAGTTAAAAATATTATCAAACTACGTAATCAAAGAAGAAGAAAAAAACTGAGCGGTCATTGACTCGCTCGTTACGAAATCTTTGGAACTTTTTAAATTTGTTTTAATAGGCAAGACTCTATAAGAACAATCTTTGCTAAAATCAAATTTAAAGACGAATTTCAACTGGCATAACTTATTACTTTACATACACACAGCTCAGATGGGCGTAGTTGGGTAGGTCATAAATATCTTCGAAATAGTTTCAAAATATATTTGGCTATAGAATCAAGACTCAAATTTATCCATTTTATTTTATCAACTTTTAAAACTTATCATATTTGATTGGCGAGAATTAGACCTGTAAGTTTTACTATTATAATTGATATAAAACATCTCTGGTAACAGTTATCTAAGTAACATTAGGAAAGCCGTGAGTGTCAAAAATAAATCATAAGTAAATCTTTATGAAAGTCTGGGAGCAAAACTTATAAGTGTAACTTGATATCTATTGTAAACTAAGCAGTTTAGTTGATTGCAATATTTACAGAAAAATCTGTAATTATTAATAATAATTAATTATAAAAGAAGGACCTAAAATTGAACCCTGTAGAACACCCATTCCATCAGTTTTTTGAAAGAACGTACTATTTATAAAGACATTTTTTTAATAAAATACAACTACGAATAGTTCTAAGGATAAGCTTTGTACTACTAGTACTGCATTGTAAGTTAAATTAGTAAAAACGAATTTTGTGTTCAATACTATCAAAAGCCTTGGATAAATCAGAGATAAGAAATAGCTCAGACTATATACAATCGAATGTATTAAGATCAAGATTTAGTTACATGAAATTAATTAAAAAAGGCCTCGTAGATCTTATTTTGGTCACAGAAAACCATCAAAACATTTTGTCTGAATTTATTTTGTTTGTTACACATCATGATATGATACATTTTTTCTCAGATGGAGGTTTACGATGCACGACTAAAAGCCTTCGGTCTGCACTCGCTTGTCGTTGATGGACACGATGTCAGTGAACTTATTAAAGCTTTCGATGAAGCTGCCACCGTCTCCGGCAAACCCACCGCCATCGTCGCCAAAACATACAAGGGGAAAGGCTTCCCCGGCATTGAAGACAAAGACAACTGGCACGGCAAGGCGCTGGGTGCGGAGGGAGAGAAGATCATTAAGGTAAATATCAATTATGATTGTAATGCTCTGATAATCTAATAAGAAATCTACTTCTTCATGTTTAAACTTCTGCAGCAGAAAAACTCGGTAAATGTGGCAGTGAGAACTTCTGGGCAAATAATGTCTCCTCACGTATTTACAAAGTTTGAAACTTAATCGTTACGCTCGTGTGGACTGGTTCATATGTGTTCATGTTTAGTTTTATTCGAATTCAAAAATATCTATGTTTTCATTTTTTAACTAATGCTATAGGATAAATATTGGCAATATCCTGCCTATACATGACCGTTTGTGATTTTTTTAGTGAGAGACAAAGATTCTACGTCTTTGGTCTTTTAATTTTTGGTATCGAAATGATTTATCATATGATTTTCCAAGTTATTTTCTTATGTGTTAAAATTGACAGAGTTTAGTTTATTGATGGAGAACATATCTATCTACATCTCAATACTAACTCCAGCGTTGGAAGAAGTAGAGGGATTGGAGTTAAATCCGTTGCGGGGACTGGTCGGCGGTACTTTTACCTCGTCAAAAGTACCATCAAAAATGAGATTTCTTAATTGCTGCACATCTGCTGATGATGAATCATGGGGTTATTTTACAGTTTAGAAGGAATTAGACAATAATAATCCTTCTAAAGTCCAGACTGCTAAGAGCTACGTGTATTTGTTCCTTCGCAAAGTTTTACAGTCCAAGCTCACAATTACAGCCCATAAAACAAACTGTAACGTTCGACAGTCGTCATCAACATATCCTCTATTTGCTTGGAATGTAGCGCTCAGCGGTGGATGGCACTGTAATTTTCAGCATCTTTTATTCTGCTACCTATTTTCTCATCATCAAACTTAATGAGAACAGCGTTTGACGTTTTGTTTTTCTTCCAACCGATCTCTTTGTAACGCTGGTCATTTCAACCTTTCACAACACCCCATTCACGTGGCTATTCGAAACTGCGATATTTTGTATTAGCATAACGCGAGATACGACACCTAATAATATCACGTTACTAACAGTATCGCTCTGTTTTACCTTATTCGGAGATTTTTTGCCATAACTTTACATTAGCATCTTTCTGTTATATTCGTCAGCTTATTTCACGGTGAGATAGATGCGAACCAAAACTCCGTCTGTAAATTCTACGTCCGATTCTACGTCTTTCACACAATAACTCCAATCCTGCAGTTGAAAGCTCTCGAAATCGTAAATTTTTGTGAAGACCAATCAAATCTTGATCATTTCGTTTTCGCATATTTATTGTCAATTCGCAAAAGGAAAATTTATGCTACAAGTTACAGCTGCACAATGCTGTTTGCAAGATACACAAATTTCCTTCACTTACATTATGTCAACAAAAAGCAATATGTTTATTCCTCCGAATAAGAGATTATTATTTTGAAACTCTTATAGTCTTAGATGTATCATTCGAAGATACTCGTAAGAAACCGTAGAGATCGATGATTAATGAATAAATTAAGCACCACTACTTTCCTGTTCTGATTTATGACCTCTATAGTGTATGCCACTAGAGATCTTTACCGTAGTTGTCATAGTCATGTATTACGTGTTTATCAGTACACATAAGTGGTTCGTTTCTGGTAACTCCACATTGGGTGTCATGAACGACATTCAATGCGGTTGGCTGAGTCAGTACTTGCCTTATTACTTGCTCTGCATGAGTAAATTCTCCCGCGCTAACGCCATTCAGCAGAAGTCTCAATCAAAGTTAAGTCCAAGCGCATTCAAAATATCGCCGTCAAAACGCAGCAGCCGGAATCGTTTCTTTGGGTCATATCTGTTGATAATTTGTATTTTACGATTACTCATTTTAAGTAGAAGATGGCAAAGATGTAATTCAGTCTCTGTTTTGCATTTTCATTGAGTAGTACTTGAACTGATTGGCGTCTGGCTAAAGATAACCCATAGTTATGTTGCTTAGCTGTCTCATTTGTCAGCCGCTCTTGGATAAGCGATAAGCGATGATCACGTTCTTTTTCTGTCTCATTTCACAACCGCTCATTGATTAATGATAACAATGGTCACGTTCTTTTGCTTTGAAGTGTACGGAGTACTTTCATTGTGCAGTAATTTCATTGTCGTCAGGCACGTGCGGACTTAGCTTTTACAAATTGATCTAATTATTAGTTCAAGTTCAAGCTGTTAATTATCAATTGTTATCATAATCATAACTTTTACCATTATTCCCAATGTTTAATTTTTCTACTTCACCTGACATTTCTCGGTCCCTCGAGCCGGACTTTAGACAAAGTATCCAAGCCGTCGGGTTTGGCAAAGAAAATAATTTCATCCGTTCGTCTCCTGCAGCACCTGCAGTCGCAAATCAAGAACGCGAACCTTTCCCTGAAGCCCGCCGCGCCGCAGTGCGAGGCGCCGCGCGTGCACGTGCGCGACATCACGCTGTCCGCGCCGCCCGCCTACGAGCCGGCGCAGCGCGTCGCCACGCGCCTCGCGTACGGCACCGCGCTGCGCAAGCTCGCCGACACCAACATGCGGTGAGTGTGACACTGACATCACGCTGTCCGCGCCGCCCGCCTACGAGCCGGCGCAGCGCGTCGCCACGCGCCTCGCGTACGGCACCGCGCTGCGCAAGCTCGCCGACACCAACATGCGGTGAGTGTGACACTGACATCACGCTGTCCGCGCCGCCCGCCTACGAGCCGGCGCAGCGCGTCGCCACGCGCCTCGCGTACGGCACCGCGCTGCGCAAGCTCGCCGACACCAACATGCGGTGAGTGTGACACTGACATCACGCTGTCCGCGCCGCCCGCCTACGAGCCGGCGCAGCGCGTCGCCACGCGCCTCGCGTACGGCACCGCGCTGCGCAAGCTCGCCGACACCAACATGCGGTGAGTGTGACACTGACATCACGCTGTCCGCGCCGCCCGCCTACGAGCCGGCGCAGCGCGTCGCCACGCGCCTCGCGTACGGCACCGCGCTGCGCAAGCTCGCCGACACCAACATGCGGTGAGTGTGACACTGACATCACGCTGTCCGCGCCGCCCGCCTACGAGCCGGCGCAGCGCGTCGCCACGCGCCTCGCGTACGGCACCGCGCTGCGCAAGCTCGCCGACACCAACATGCGGTGAGTGTGACACTGACATCACGCTGTCCGCGCCGCCCGCCTACGAGCCGGCGCAGCGCGTCGCCACGCGCCTCGCGTACGGCACCGCGCTGCGCAAGCTCGCCGACACCAACATGCGGTGAGTGTGACACTGACATCACGCTGTCCGCGCCGCCCGCCTACGAGCCGGCGCAGCGCGTCGCCACGCGCCTCGCGTACGGCACCGCGCTGCGCAAGCTCGCCGACACCAACATGCGGTGAGTGTGACACTGACATCACGCTGTCCGCGCCGCCCGCCTACGAGCCGGCGCAGCGCGTCGCCACGCGCCTCGCGTACGGCACCGCGCTGCGCAAGCTCGCCGACACCAACATGCGGTGAGTGTGACACTGACATCACGCTGTCCGCGCCGCCCGCCTACGAGCCGGCGCAGCGCGTCGCCACGCGCCTCGCGTACGGCACCGCGCTGCGCAAGCTCGCCGACACCAACATGCGGTGAGTGTGACACTGACATCACGCTGTCCGCGCCGCCCGCCTACGAGCCGGCGCAGCGCGTCGCCACGCGCCTCGCGTACGGCACCGCGCTGCGCAAGCTCGCCGACACCAACATGCGGTGAGTGTGACACTGACATCACGCTGTCCGCGCCGCCCGCCTACGAGCCGGCGCAGCGCGTCGCCACGCGCCTCGCGTACGGCACCGCGCTGCGCAAGCTCGCCGACACCAACATGCGGTGAGTGTGACACTGACATCACGCTGTCCGCGCCGCCCGCCTACGAGCCGGCGCAGCGCGTCGCCACGCGCCTCGCGTACGGCACCGCGCTGCGCAAGCTCGCCGACACCAACATGCGGTGAGTGTGACACTGACATCACGCTGTCCGCGCCGCCCGCCTACGAGCCGGCGCAGCGCGTCGCCACGCGCCTCGCGTACGGCACCGCGCTGCGCAAGCTCGCCGACACCAACATGCGGTGAGTGTGACACTGACATCACGCTGTCCGCGCCGCCCGCCTACGAGCCGGCGCAGCGCGTCGCCACGCGCCTCGCGTACGGCACCGCGCTGCGCAAGCTCGCCGACACCAACATGCGGTGAGTGTGACACTGACATCACGCTGTCCGCGCCGCCCGCCTACGAGCCGGCGCAGCGCGTCGCCACGCGCCTCGCGTACGGCACCGCGCTGCGCAAGCTCGCCGACACCAACATGCGGTGAGTGTGACACTGACATCACGCTGTCCGCGCCGCCCGCCTACGAGCCGGCGCAGCGCGTCGCCACGCGCCTCGCGTACGGCACCGCGCTGCGCAAGCTCGCCGACACCAACATGCGGTGAGTGTGACACTGACATCACGCTGTCCGCGCCGCCCGCCTACGAGCCGGCGCAGCGCGTCGCCACGCGCCTCGCGTACGGCACCGCGCTGCGCAAGCTCGCCGACACCAACATGCGGTGAGTGTGACACTGACATCACGCTGTCCGCGCCGCCCGCCTACGAGCCGGCGCAGCGCGTCGCCACGCGCCTCGCGTACGGCACCGCGCTGCGCAAGCTCGCCGACACCAACATGCGGTGAGTGTGACACTGACATCACGCTGTCCGCGCCGCCCGCCTACGAGCCGGCGCAGCGCGTCGCCACGCGCCTCGCGTACGGCACCGCGCTGCGCAAGCTCGCCGACACCAACATGCGGTGAGTGTGACACTGACATCACGCTGTCCGCGCCGCCCGCCTACGAGCCGGCGCAGCGCGTCGCCACGCGCCTCGCGTACGGCACCGCGCTGCGCAAGCTCGCCGACACCAACATGCGGTGAGTGTGACACTGACATCACGCTGTCCGCGCCGCCCGCCTACGAGCCGGCGCAGCGCGTCGCCACGCGCCTCGCGTACGGCACCGCGCTGCGCAAGCTCGCCGACACCAACATGCGGTGAGTGTGACACTGACATCACGCTGTCCGCGCCGCCCGCCTACGAGCCGGCGCAGCGCGTCGCCACGCGCCTCGCGTACGGCACCGCGCTGCGCAAGCTCGCCGACACCAACATGCGGTGAGTGTGACACTGACATCACGCTGTCCGCGCCGCCCGCCTACGAGCCGGCGCAGCGCGTCGCCACGCGCCTCGCGTACGGCACCGCGCTGCGCAAGCTCGCCGACACCAACATGCGGTGAGTGTGACACTGACATCACGCTGTCCGCGCCGCCCGCCTACGAGCCGGCGCAGCGCGTCGCCACGCGCCTCGCGTACGGCACCGCGCTGCGCAAGCTCGCCGACACCAACATGCGGTGAGTGTGACACTGACATCACGCTGTCCGCGCCGCCCGCCTACGAGCCGGCGCAGCGCGTCGCCACGCGCCTCGCGTACGGCACCGCGCTGCGCAAGCTCGCCGACACCAACATGCGGTGAGTGTGACACTGACATCACGCTGTCCGCGCCGCCCGCCTACGAGCCGGCGCAGCGCGTCGCCACGCGCCTCGCGTACGGCACCGCGCTGCGCAAGCTCGCCGACACCAACATGCGGTGAGTGTGACACTGACATCACGCTGTCCGCGCCGCCCGCCTACGAGCCGGCGCAGCGCGTCGCCACGCGCCTCGCGTACGGCACCGCGCTGCGCAAGCTCGCCGACACCAACATGCGGTGAGTGTGACACTGACATCACGCTGTCCGCGCCGCCCGCCTACGAGCCGGCGCAGCGCGTCGCCACGCGCCTCGCGTACGGCACCGCGCTGCGCAAGCTCGCCGACACCAACATGCGGTGAGTGTGACACTGACATCACGCTGTCCGCGCCGCCCGCCTACGAGCCGGCGCAGCGCGTCGCCACGCGCCTCGCGTACGGCACCGCGCTGCGCAAGCTCGCCGACACCAACATGCGGTGAGTGTGACACTGACATCACGCTGTCCGCGCCGCCCGCCTACGAGCCGGCGCAGCGCGTCGCCACGCGCCTCGCGTACGGCACCGCGCTGCGCAAGCTCGCCGACACCAACATGCGGTGAGTGTGACACTGACATCACGCTGTCCGCGCCGCCCGCCTACGAGCCGGCGCAGCGCGTCGCCACGCGCCTCGCGTACGGCACCGCGCTGCGCAAGCTCGCCGACACCAACATGCGGTGAGTGTGACACTGACATCACGCTGTCCGCGCCGCCCGCCTACGAGCCGGCGCAGCGCGTCGCCACGCGCCTCGCGTACGGCACCGCGCTGCGCAAGCTCGCCGACACCAACATGCGGTGAGTGTGACACTGACATCACGCTGTCCGCGCCGCCCGCCTACGAGCCGGCGCAGCGCGTCGCCACGCGCCTCGCGTACGGCACCGCGCTGCGCAAGCTCGCCGACACCAACATGCGGTGAGTGTGACACTGACATCACGCTGTCCGCGCCGCCCGCCTACGAGCCGGCGCAGCGCGTCGCCACGCGCCTCGCGTACGGCACCGCGCTGCGCAAGCTCGCCGACACCAACATGCGGTGAGTGTGACACTGACATCACGCTGTCCGCGCCGCCCGCCTACGAGCCGGCGCAGCGCGTCGCCACGCGCCTCGCGTACGGCACCGCGCTGCGCAAGCTCGCCGACACCAACATGCGGTGAGTGTGACACTGACATCACGCTGTCCGCGCCGCCCGCCTACGAGCCGGCGCAGCGCGTCGCCACGCGCCTCGCGTACGGCACCGCGCTGCGCAAGCTCGCCGACACCAACATGCGGTGAGTGTGACACTGACATCACGCTGTCCGCGCCGCCCGCCTACGAGCCGGCGCAGCGCGTCGCCACGCGCCTCGCGTACGGCACCGCGCTGCGCAAGCTCGCCGACACCAACATGCGGTGAGTGTGACACTGACATCACGCTGTCCGCGCCGCCCGCCTACGAGCCGGCGCAGCGCGTCGCCACGCGCCTCGCGTACGGCACCGCGCTGCGCAAGCTCGCCGACACCAACATGCGGTGAGTGTGACACTGACATCACGCTGTCCGCGCCGCCCGCCTACGAGCCGGCGCAGCGCGTCGCCACGCGCCTCGCGTACGGCACCGCGCTGCGCAAGCTCGCCGACACCAACATGCGGTGAGTGTGACACTGACATCACGCTGTCCGCGCCGCCCGCCTACGAGCCGGCGCAGCGCGTCGCCACGCGCCTCGCGTACGGCACCGCGCTGCGCAAGCTCGCCGACACCAACATGCGGTGAGTGTGACACTGACATCACGCTGTCCGCGCCGCCCGCCTACGAGCCGGCGCAGCGCGTCGCCACGCGCTTCGCGTACGGCACCGCGCTGCGCAAGCTCGCCGACACCAACATGCGGTGAGTGTGACACTGACATCACGCTGTCCGCGCCGCCCGCCTACGAGCCGGCGCAGCGCGTCGCCACGCGCCTCGCGTACGGCACCGCGCTGCGCAAGCTCGCCGACACCAACATGCGGTGAGTGTGACACTGACATCACGCTGTCCGCGCCGCCCGCCTACGAGCCGGCGCAGCGCGTCGCCACGCGCCTCGCGTACGGCACCGCGCTGCGCAAGCTCGCCGACACCAACATGCGGTGAGTGTGACACTGACATCACGCTGTCCGCGCCGCCCGCCTACGAGCCGGCGCAGCGCGTCGCCACGCGCCTCGCGTACGGCACCGCGCTGCGCAAGCTCGCCGACACCAACATGCGGTGAGTGTGACACTGACATCACGCTGTCCGCGCCGCCCGCCTACGAGCCGGCGCAGCGCGTCGCCACGCGCCTCGCGTACGGCACCGCGCTGCGCAAGCTCGCCGACACCAACATGCGGTGAGTGTGACACTGACATCACGCTGTCCGCGCCGCCCGCCTACGAGCCGGCGCAGCGCGTCGCCACGCGCCTCGCGTACGGCACCGCGCTGCGCAAGCTCGCCGACACCAACATGCGGTGAGTGTGACACTGACATCACGCTGTCCGCGCCGCCCGCCTACGAGCCGGCGCAGCGCGTCGCCACGCGCCTCGCGTACGGCACCGCGCTGCGCAAGCTCGCCGACACCAACATGCGGTGAGTGTGACACTGACATCACGCTGTCCGCGCCGCCCGCCTACGAGCCGGCGCAGCGCGTCGCCACGCGCCTCGCGTACGGCACCGCGCTGCGCAAGCTCGCCGACACCAACATGCGGTGAGTGTGACACTGACATCACGCTGTCCGCGCCGCCCGCCTACGAGCCGGCGCAGCGCGTCGCCACGCGCCTCGCGTACGGCACCGCGCTGCGCAAGCTCGCCGACACCAACATGCGGTGAGTGTGACACTGACATCACGCTGTCCGCGCCGCCCGCCTACGAGCTGAGATGACACCATGGATGGACCCATCTCGTCTCGTGTCAGCTCGTGTCATAGCACGAGTTGAGTGCAACTCTAATGTGATATCAGTAGGACGTTGATATGAAGTGAGTGCGATACTAATCGCTCCCTCACCTGCACTGTTACAGTGAGTGCAGAGTTGTTATCCATTCTATATTATCTGGTTTTATCCTATATTATTTGTACTTGTGACGAACGTTTCGATTAATTTAATGAAATTTTCTATTTCAGTGTAATTGCCCTCGACGGTGACACCAAGAACTCCACATTCAGTGACAAACTACGCAGCGCTTACCCGGAAAGGTCTGTGCACACACTACACACGCACATATCTAAAAGGAAATAATAGTATTGTCCCCTATTCTTATCCCCTCGCTCCGCGCAGGTACATCGAGTGCTTCATCGCGGAGCAGACGCTGGTGGGCGTGGCCACGGGCGCGGCGTGTCGCGACCGCGCGGTGGTGTTCGCGTCCACCTTCGCCGCCTTCTTCACGCGCACCTTCGACCAGGTAGGGCCGCGCGGCGACGCGGGACATCCGGCTCCAGAGGACCGAAACTGACTGAAATGAAAATAGTCACGAATTCGATCCGCGGTCATGAGAGCTGTTCATTGTCAAACTTATTTATTGATATTTCTGAAATAACAAAAGCTAGTGAGCAATTTTTGCACATTAAACTAGTTACGATAAAACTTCAATGTCACTCGGAATCTCTACTCTACGTAAGAACGTATATTGCTTGACCATTTTATTAACAAAGATAATTTATAAAATATCCGACTCTTCGATCTTTTTGGATGTATTAAAGATGTCTGATAGACTAAATGTTACTTCAAAACTAAGATACCTTGTTAAACTGACCTTATGGACAAATTACACTTTAGAAACAAAAAGCATATGAAAATGCACATCGCATGCAGGTTTGACGACGTTGAATTAATGGAGTGATGGAGTGAGATTCGTCTATTTGTGTTGTGTCGTGATCATCTACAACAATTGGTTATATAGTCAATAATTAGATATTCTGTGTGTCTTCGCTTCTTATAATGAAGGATGAATGGATGGCGATGCTGCAAGTAATAATGTACGACTTATATAATCTAATGCTTACACTAAAACATGCTTCATAACTTTGGGATCAATTCTCCACGCGTTCACCAATGTCTAAGCCAACATAAACAACACTGCTTCTACCTTCTTGCTTTTTCTTCTACATAACAATCTTCATCTGTCTTTTCCTGTCGTTTGTAAATATATATCTGTCGTGCATATAAGGAAATATGCACAATAGTACATGTATGTCTTACTGTTTATGTATTACTGTTAATTTTTGGTGATAAATGTTGATGATGGTGTTCTCAATGTTGTAAATTACTCTTGTCTCGACCCATGCATTTGTTTATCTCCAATCACAATTGTCAAATGTTCCTTCATTAACCATTCGCTTAAACTAATCGCCAACATCGCCTCACTAACTTCTCTAGAAGCGACAAGCTTCTAGAAGCTTCATAACGGATAGCACTGAGTATTTTTTCGAAGTACAAATCGAAGTATATGTATTTCATTGAACTGGTGCTAGAGCAAGTCGTTTGTCGTACTCACGCGACCGCCGTCGGCCGAAGTGGGCAGTAGCATTCGAACAAACTAGCTTTCCGACTAATCAAAATGATTCTTCACCGCTACTAACATTAACATTTTGCATAAGAAATGCTTATTTCTTCATATATGTGGATATTATTGGGTGTGGTTCAAACTTCTTTCCTATGTGGTACTTTTCATGAGTTTTGTAAATAATTTTCATGTTTTTCACATTAATGATACTACCATATCATTTTAATCACTGTATCGTTTGTATTGTCCGAACTTTACATAATTTTAAATGGAGAAAGTGTATAAGTGACGTAAGTCAGTAAGTTGTACGACATAAACAATGTGCTTTAAGTGTATCTGACCTTGAGTGTGACGTCATTTCTTTACGTAACTAGTGTTATGGGTTAAATGCCAATTAGAATTTGATATTCAATTTTTTAAATCAAACGACTGGATTATTTCTTCAACATTATCATTTATTTAATAGACTCAATTTGAGTACATTTCTTAAGCTAGTGAGTCGTCTTACTGCACCGAGTTTGCTTATACAGCATTTTAAAAATATATAAAATATAATAAATGAATGCTTCACACTCAACGGTAATTAGGAATTCAAGGTTCTGTGTCGGGGGTCCGGAAACAGCACAAACACCCAGACCGCGGCACACTTTCATGTGGTCAATACAGATGTTGAATGCAGAGGCATATAAGGTAGAAAATGTTAATAACAAGAATCATATGTCTGTTTTGAGAATATTGCTTTCAATGGGTCATTTAGATTTCAATAGGTCTTGTACCTTTAAACCATTTTAAGTATCTTAATGTGGATAAAACTGCAGGACATAAAAAAAATCCAAATCAAAATATTTTTATTCAAGATAAGAATTTGCATTCTCTTTTTGAACTTCAAGCAAATGAATCTAACACGAATTTGGAAAACACCGAATCACGTAATCGGGAATTACCGATAAATTAATAGAATAAGACTGCTATAATAGTTTTTCTCGTCTAGATTCGCATGGGCGCCATCAGCCAGAGCAACATGAACCTGGTTGGCTCTCACTGTGGCGTCAGCATCGGAGAGGATGGACCCTCCCAGATGGGTCTCGAAGACCTGGCCATGTTCAGAGCTGTCCCTACCTCTACTATCTTCTACCCCTCGTGAGTGTCAGGATTTAAGCTACCAGAACATTCCTTTAAAAATTTTCTATGTATAAAAATAAATAAAATCGAAATGTCTGTTTGTAATTTTCAATGAACAGTTTTGAACTAAATGCATTGGAAAGTATACACGATGCTTACATAACACAACACACAATATTTGTTGTCTGTCTGTTTGCTTGTTACCTCATTACAACAAGTGCTCAGACACGATGAAGTATTGCCCCGTGTGCAGCGACGCGGTGTCGACGGAGCGCGCGGTGGAGCTGGCGGCCAACACGCGCGGCATCTGCTACATCCGCACGTCGCGCCCCGACACCGCCGTGCTGTACCGCGCCGACACCGTCTTCAAGGTAACACACTGAAGCTAGGCTCCCGCTGTCTGCTCGCTTGGATCTTCTAACCTACGCAACGGATTCCAGCAATAAACAGAGTGATGCAAGGGGAAGGCTTGTGTGTATAATGGATGACTATTATAGAGTAAAGAAGGCCGACAATTTGAAAAATTTGTTTTGTGATGTTGTTAAAAACATTACACCCTTGAATATATTGAATATGTGACAAAGTATTAAAATACATCAATATCTCCAAATTTGACTTTTTGTGGGTTGACACATTATTGCCTATCAGTATCCAAATTATACACACATATTATACAATACAGTGACAGCCTATTATCATTTTATAACTGGACTAAGACCTCATCTGTTAAGGAAAATTTTAACTGCAATATGTAGCACTTAAAAACTCAGAGAATAATGCTAAATTGAACGTGCAATCATCAATTGAGATAGTGTTCTATCCACAGCTAATCCTTTAACTTCAGTTTATGATATCGAGAGTAACTTTGCGAACAGTATACTGGACATTACAGTGCCATCTATCGCGAAACGGTTGGAAACAGAAAACAGCGTCAACCGTTTCCCGATAGATGGCTCTGTATTTTGTCCATACTAAATGTTAAAACCTACACGATACAGTATATTGTTCACAAAGTCACGTTAGACCTTCTGCATATCATCATGAGCAGTTACTAAATAATAAGTAAGATCGACGGGAATAGTACAAAACCGCGTAACTAGCTTTTGCAAAAAGGTCTTTAAATCAAATATACTCAAAATATATTTTATTCAAATAGGTCTTTACAAGCTCTTACAAATCTAGCTTAACAAGCTAGTTAATCGGACATATCGTCGGTGACACTTTAAATACATACACCGCGTAATGAAAAAAGTCCTTATGTTTATCAATAATGTATAATGTTTAATATTTGGTTCACATTTAGACCTAGCAAAACCTAGATACCGATATAGTTTGCAATATTACCGACAAATGATTCACATGAAACATAAATATTCCAGGTGGGAGAAGCGAAGGTGGTTCGAGAGAGTGCTCAAGACAAAGTGCTGCTCATCGGCGCTGGAGTCACGCTTCACGAGGCATTGGCAGCCGCTGACCAGCTGCAGAAGAACGGTTTGTAGATATTAAATTTATACAGGATTACTAAAAACATATATATATGCAATGTGATGATAGAACCCCCCATTTATAAAACACCTTAATTAAAAGTCGAACGCCCTGCAAAATTATTTTGTTAGCTGTGTAGCTTTGTGACCGGTCAGACATCTTGTCTATATTCAAGAATAACACTTTGTTTTTATAATCATTGGATTTGGTTATACACTGAGTGTGTATAACCTAAAATAGATGTATAACCTAAAATAGAAATGAACTTTTTTTCTATGTTAGAAAAAAAGTTCATTTTTTAAAAGTTAGCATCTCTTTATTTTACCATAGTGAATATGGCACTTATCGTCTTGGTGTGACCATGACCATGTGACCATGTGTAGCCATGACTACTGCACTAATGTATTATTGTTATAGTTTTGCAAATCGAACTAAATTTAAACATGCTTGAGTATGTTTTTTATGTCTGTGGTTACTAATATGAACTTTGACATAATCTGTGAACATTTATTATTGGCGCATTCTCCATACATAAATATATATTATGGCAGACCCGCCTCCTAGGCGAGAACTACACTTATAAATTTGCTCTCAAACTTTTATAAAGATTTACATAAGTTCTATGTCATTACTTTTATTTAATATCTTACGGGATTGACTGTCGGTGAGGTTATTTTTGGCCGCAGCTTACGTAAGGTTCGATAGCTAACTGTTACCAGGTTACAGAGTTGATTTATATAAGTTACGGGAGTAAAACTTACAAATGTAATTCTCACCTTTCATAGTATTGTATAATCTTTGTTTATTCTTTTATTAATATTCCAGGCATAGCGGCTCGAGTCTTAGATCCATTTACCATCAAGCCACTAGACGAGGAGGCTATTCGTAAACACACCAAGGCTGTTGGCGGAAGAGTCGTCGTGGTGGAAGACCACTACCAAGCAGGTGAGTTGGCATTATAGTATGGTATATCGCCGATGATACTGTAAAACCGCATTCGTGTATCTAGTTTATTGAAGTTTAAATTTTAATTAAATATTATTTTTAGCATGTTGCAACAAATTTGTTGTTTATGAATACTGAAATTTAATATTTAAATATGGGCTTAATGTAAAAATTAGTTATGTGGTTTTGCACTATTCCCGACGACATATGGATGCTAAACAATAATATATTAATCAATAAAAGTCAATAACTCAAACTAATATATTTGAAAATATTATTATTACATGTAATCTTTTATTATACCAATCGGCTTTTATTTTATTATACATTACTTAAAAATATAAAAGAAAAGATGTCTTCAAAAATATTCATTAAGGATGGGTTTAGACATCTTTAGATGCTATTTTTTCAAAAAGAAGTCCGTGCGGCTTGACACTTGTCGCCTATCGGTGTGTAACGCTCCGTGCGCAGGCGGGCTGGGCGAGGCGGTGCTGTCGGCGCTGGCGAGCGCGCGGGACGCGGCGCTGCGCCACCTGTGCGTGCGCGGCGTGCCGCGCTCCGGCGCGCCGGCGCAGCTGCTGGACGCCTTCGCCATCTCCGCGCCGCACGTCGCCGCCGCCGCCACCGAGCTGCTGCAGCACTGAGCCGCTCGGAGACTGCAGAGAGGAGCCGATTCACTAGAGCTATGATTATTTCAAAATCAAAATCAAAATCAAAAAAATACTTTATTCAAGTAGGCTTTTAAAAGCACTTTTGAATCGTCAAAATAAACAAAAAGTACTTAAATTAAGGAAAAGCTACCACCGGTTCGGAATGTAGATTCTACCGAGAAGAACCGGCAAGAAACTCGATAGGTACTCTTTTAAAATTGTGTTATTAAGTATATACATTTTAAAATTACAAATGTTTATATTAAACATCCTGTATGAAATTCATCTATACTAAATCCATGCATTATTATCATCTATATAATCTTGTACAGAATAATATGCTTTAGCTATTAAAGAATTTTTAATATACAATTTAAACTTATTGATTGACAACTGCAAAAATTTCTTTGGTATTTTGTTATAAAAACGGACACCTTGCCCCAGAAAGGAAACATTTACTTTGCGAAGTCGAAAGCTTGGTGTTATGAGTTTATCCTTTCTTCTTGTGTTAATACAATGCGAGTCACTATTTCTCTCAAAACAATCAATATTGGTATGAATATGTATAATATTGTTATAAATATACTGTGACGCAACCGTTAGTATACCTACTTTACTAAAAACATCTCGAAGGGACTCCCGAGCTCCTAAATTATAAATACTACGAATAGCTCTTTTTTGCAAAATAAAAACTGTATTAACATCTGAAGCGCTACCCCATAGCATCAAACCATAGGAGATGATACTATGAAAATAACCGAAATATACTAATCGAGCTGTATCAACGTCGGTTAGTTGACGAACTTTCCTAACCGCGTATGCTGCGGAGCTGAGTCTTCCCGTGAGAGATGACAAATGGGAATTCCACTGAAGCTTCGTATCCAAGGTTATTCCCAGGAATACTGTTGTGTCACTTACATCAAGGATCTCATTATTCAATATCAAATTATAATTAGGTTGTTTAACGTTAGGTAAAGTAAATACCACACATTTCGTTTTTTTGGCATTTAAGACTAGATTATTAGTTGTAAACCAACCATGTATCAGTGATAATGCATTGTTTACATATTCATAATTAGTTCTATTTCTGTCAACTTTGAAAATAAGTGAAGTATCGTCAGCAAACAATACAATATCACAAACACCTCTAACATAGAATGGAAGATCGTTGATGTATATTAAAAATAATAAAGGACCTAAAATTGATCCCTGTGGAACACCCATTTTTAAGACAGATCCAGATGACTTAATTCCATTTATAGAAACATGTTGAACTCTCTGAGACAGGTACGAAGCAATAAGATCAAGAGCCTTCCCTTTAACTCCGTAATATTCTAGCTTACACAATAGCGTTTCATGTTCCACACAGTCAAATGCTTTAGATAAATCACAAAATACACCAATAGCATTCTGTGATTTCTCCCAAGCGTCATATATGTGTTTAAGTAGCGCCATGCCTGCATCCGTTGTAGAACGACCTTTGGTAAAACCGTATTGTTCCCTATGAAAAATACCATTTACATTACAATGAATAAGGATTTGATTTAAAATAATTTTTTCAAAAATTTTACTTAAGGAAGGTAGTATAGAAATGGGCCTATAATTGCTAGGCTCATCTTTGTTTCCATTTTTAAAAAGTGGTAATACTTTGCTACATTTTAATAGATCTGGAAATGAACCGGTATCAAGACATTTATTAAAAATGAACGCTATATGTGGAGCAATGTCATGGATGATACTATTAATTAATTTTACCGAAATACCCCAAAGATCATTTGTTTTTTTAATATTAAGAGTTTTAAACGTATTTATAACATCTATTGGAGTAACTTGCTTGAAAGAGAATTCAATATTACATTTGGATACATGATTTACAAGTAATTGAGTTGCAGCTGATGAAGATGATTCTAACTGAGATGTTATATCTGAACGTATATTTATATACGTTCCATATTAACAAAGCAAACAAAAACGTCCTACTGGTTAGAAACTTAGACTGCGCTGAATTTTCAAGAGCTAAATTTGTGATTAATTTCACCTCATGCTCGGCACTGAAGGAAAATATCATAAGGAAATCTACATGTGCCCGGAGTCACTCTGACACATGTGTATCCACCCCACAATGGCCTTGCTCAGCATTAAAACGGTTAATGGCCAGTACTATACAAAAAAAATTATGTTTATTCCCATACCTTGACTTTTTTGAACAAGTTTTTTTAGGGAAATATTAATACAAACAACCCAACGTGAAATATGCTTTGTTATCATAAACATACAGTCAATTGATTCCTCTGTGCATAACCACAAATCTATTAAAATTCTTTTGTTATCAAAGACGTGGTATACAATGGCTTACGTTTTTACGTCGCAGAAACATGTCTAAGACGCACATAAAATACGTTAAGTTTAAGGTTAAGGTGCATACGTCCGAATGTTAAGTTTTCGTGGTTTTGTTACTGTTCTTTATCGTTTTCGATTCCTACATTAATAGCGTTCGCGAGCTGCAGACTTTCTATTACCTACATAATTACTAATATTCGATTTGCTTTCGACTAATAAATAGCTTTGATAAGCTAAACTATTGTGTTAAAACTATATAACTATTAACTAGTAAATTCAATATGGCACTTTTAAATACAATAATTTAGTCGGCCGACTAAAGACAGTCTGTAGTCTGCGATGGCTCTAATACGGACGTCCTATTCGTTAAGGCTGATGATATGTGATACTGTGAATTGTACATGTGATAAAATTGATCCGATTAACATAAGTGTATTATTAAAATGAGGCCGCGAAAGCAAACACGACCTAAGTAACAGTTTTACAAAATAATTTAAGTGTTCTTATCTCGATTCTAATAAATTAAAAGCGAATGTGAGTTTGTTTGTTACGCTCTAACGCCTTAACTAGCCAACCAATTATTTTGATTATTTACATACACATTACCAAATGTATGTATATATAAGATAACTTACATTTCGTCTAGAAAAAGGTATTGTTCCCGAGGCATAGAAAAATTACTTATTTAGTCTGTCCGATAATGACTATGCGTTTGGGATATATATAGATATTGAGAACTGCTAACTCATTTTTGTAAAAATATTACTTAGGCCATTTTTGCACTCGCGACCGGAATTATCAAGAACCGTAACATTACCACTCTACAACCATAGAGGCGATTGGCTACATTCCTACTGAACATCATTCCTCTGTGGTTGAAATGTTCCTTTTTACTCGACTGTGGTTCATTTTAACACGATTTATACACGAATAATAGAAAATAATTTCGACAATTTTATATGATTTTTTTTATAAGTATTTAGTTTATGCGCTAAATAATAATCAATATGATTGTAAAGATATTTTTTTTGTTTATATAAATCGATTTAAAATAAACTGCATTATAATCACTTTTTTTCCTATTAAATGTAAAGTATGGTTGTTATACATATTATATTCTATATACAAGCAGTTGATGTTTTCTATCGTTATAGCGTAGTATAAAGTGCCTTTATATATCGCACAGTTTCTATGGAGAATTCTGGAATTAGGATATTCTAAGGGTTAGGATTAAGGATAATTTTGTATACTTTTTCTAGAGCACAATGTCGACGTTAAGTGATGGTGTTTTATAATAGGGACCAAAATTAATGGATGGTTTTTTTCACCATTGGTGATAATTATGCTTGAAATATATTATCGAAAGTAATTTAAAGTTAATACTTATATGAATGTCATTATTTATTTTTAAGACATCATATTATGATGTATTGTGGCTCTCGTTTACCAATATGGAGTTAAGTCTGTGGAAGGTATAAACAAAATAGCAATAAGTTGTTGACTTAAGTTTCGTTCGATAATATGTTTCAAGCTGCACCGGCTGTGGGCTTCCGTTGTTAAATAAATCATAAAGTGTAATCAGGTTAATTTATTGGTTCTCATTTTACATTCCTGTTGCATTTTTTTCATAATCACAGAATTATTTGAGTTTTATTTTTTTCTTAATAAAGTTTATTTGAGTACAAAATTGAGTCTTATTTCATAATTAATTAACGAATTTAAAGTTATATGTACATGATTATTAACAATACTAATAACAGTGACTAGAATAACTCGATTTTATGTACATTTTAAATTTTTTAATTATTTAGAACGAATGTTCAATAGTGTGAGTAAATATTTCAAACAAAATTAAAAAGTTATTCGGAAACAAATCACACTATACAAAAGTGTTTTATTAATAAAATTTTACATACGGCGTTATATAAATTGAAAAAAGTCTTTATATATCGTAAGTAAAATTTTATTATTAAAACTTAACTATATTATATATCTATAGACATAATTTTATGAAATTTGTCACCTAAAATGCCGTTCGCATTGGACGATGTTGCCTAGCAACCAGCTAGCGACCGAGTGATTGACGAGCTTGTCAAATTTGGAAATGTGTACAGATTTTTAACGTGGCACAAATAAAAGCCATAAACGCATCACTCTCAACGGCCCCCATTAAGATCTTGTGATCTTGTGTCGGGGGTCCGGAAACACACACAACACTAACACAAACACCCTTACCACGACAAACATCTGTATGGCCAATACAGACATTTGCCGTGAGCGGGGATCGAACCCGCGACGGTTAGCGCTTTAGTCAGTTGCAGTGACCATCGCGCCAACGCGTCTGTCACCCAATAATTTGATTTTTATCGTCAAAGAGTATGGACGTAACATGTCTATAGTTATACAATACAAAAAAATAAATCATGGAGTTAATGTGAAACTTATTTTAAAATATCTATAGTGTTACCCCGATATTGGCACGACAGTTTATTTTCAATAATCTATCTATTCAGCCTTAAATATATAACAAAAATGTTTTTGTACATAACATCTGAACTCTTATATTACATGACGTTAGAGGTGTCAGTTGACTAGTTAGTAATCTAGTTAATAAGGCACAGATTAAAACGCTAACCCTAATTTTATTGTCCTCGACAAATGGCAACACTGCAGCTGCTTCAGTTAATACGCTACTAACAAATCACTCATTCAACAACAAAGTACAACAATTACAACAATATAATCTATATTACACAATTTCCTTATATCTATGAAAAACTGAAAACTAACAATCGATGCTGAGTTATTCACGAAGACGATATAATTTCTGTTAAATAAGTCTTAATATAAAGAATTAAAAATCGAATGCCGGAAAAAGAGTTGCAAAAATAATTTCCGTTTCCTTGGAAATTCCGAGAAATAAATATACCCTGTGTCATTGCCACAACCGAAACGAATTTAATGAAACCTTATATCTTAAAATTCATTAAATAATTTAGGTTGTAGAGCGCGGCAAAAACCACCAGTAACCAGTCAATAGAAGCAAATTCATTGCCAAAATTAGTCAAAAATAGTTTTGAACGCAGGCCTCCAACGTACCTGTGCAAAACATTACTTAAATTATTTGTGTATCATATTCGGTATTTATATTAAAAAAAAACATTAACGTAACCTATTTTCTGGTTTTGTGACTTTCATATTCATTTTTTATATTGTCTTTTGTCCAAAGCTTGCGCTGAAAAGTTCTATCGACTAACGTTGTCAGTTAAAAAGCGCTATTGATCAGTTAAGGCTGACTGTGACAGAACATTTAAAAAAAACATAACTCTCCTTCGGCAGTCTGGTAAAACTTCTGGACGGACACGAAAACAGGTTCAAATTAGTCTATGTACCGATGATTCGTAAATGCAGGTCAGCTCGCTCTCTAGCGGCTTCAAGTCTTTGGCCATTTTGATTTACACTAACAAGAGTATTACGTCCACTCCCCAGCGCTGGGTTTATTCGTGGGCGTCTGCTCGATGTCTTCATTTGTCCTCTCATCTAACTCGCCCGGCAAATAGTCCTTCCAACTCCTAAACAGATACCTCGTGAACTTCCTCAGCTGCCTAAACTTGCAATACGTCGCGCCCTCTGCCGACTGCAGCTGCTGTGTTTGGATCAGAAAGCCCTTTTCTTTAAAAGTCTGTTCTAACTTCTCCCTCTGCAAAGTCTTCCTTGATTTTCTCTTCTTCTTGTTTAAATCGTCTTTAAGTATTGCGCTGTTTTGGACATCGGGTTTCGGTAATGTCGATATCGATGGCGCGGATTCCGTATTTCTCTCTTGGTTGGAATCTTTCTGCAGGTACTCGTAACCTTTGTTTCCTTTGTTGCCCGTTCCGCTGTAATACCTGAAGTTTCCTCCTGAGTCTACTGACAGCATTTTCTTTTCTTGCAAAGACGGTTTGGAACCACCCGTGAATTTGAATTTACAAATACTGACTTCCGTCGTGGGCGTTGACGAGCTGTTCTTAGCTGGCATCGGCGGAATAAATATTGCCGATCGTTTTCTTTTAACGGGCCCTTGAATAGGATTAGGGGAAGCTCTTTTTTTAGGGAGTTCAGGACTCTTTCCTTCCTCAACCTGTTTGATTACCTTAGGATCCAGGAGTTCTGTAATTTGTTTCAGCACTAACTTGTTCTTGTTTTCATCTGGCGTCGTATCAGTGGCATTGCTCTCGCTTCCCGGAGTTGACACTTTGTCGCGGTCTTCAGATGAAAACGGTAGCTGACCCGACGCTGCTAACCTTTGGTAGTACAAAAGTTGTGTTTGTAATGCTAAAGGGTGCATGTAAATGCCAGCATTAGGCCAATATATGTACCCTGGAAACTTATCATCATCTGGACTAACAGTAGATTGTACCGGTTCGGATAAAGCCGGCGATATGTTTCGAGATTGCCGCGAGAGGTCAGGAGAGCTGCTCGCTGTCGGAGGCACGTTGGTATTCCTCTGTATGACAGAGATAGCGTTGGGTTGCTCGCTCTTTAAATTTTCCTGTTCCGAACTGTCTTCAATTTCAGTTTTAACGTCAGGCGTTGACGTGTAAATGTTCCCAAATTTCTTCTGTATTTGTAACTTTAAATCGTGTAGGTCTCTTATACAAAGGTTGAGCGGTTCGTCGTCGCTATGTAAAGGACCAGCTGTCGTCATCGGCGCTTCCGGCATTGGCTCGTCTGGACTACAGAATCTTGGTGGCGAAGGATTTTCTAACCGTCTCTTCTGCTCCTGTGATAGTTTTCTTTCAAGAAGACTCGAAATAATTTTGTTTTGTAAATCTGTCTTCGGCGTGCTGAGCGGTGTGTCTGTATTTCTAAATGCCGGGGAAGTGTTCGTTTGATTCAATCTGTCTTGAGGAGGCGGCTGCCCCGGCACGACCGTGCCATAGTTCTCGTAGATCAGATGACAAATGTCAGCCTTTTTTGGCTTCCGACCGCGTCGTGGCTTAGAGTTGTTCAACGTCATTTCACCCATATAGGGTAAGTCTTCGTACGTCATGATCTTGCTGGGTGTGATAGCGGGAGCCTTCTTTTTTTTCTCGTCTTTATTCCTCGATGCCATGTTTAACACTGACGCTTGGGGGACCGTCAGAGGTCCAGTCTCTTTCTGCACTCCGGCTAATCTCTGCGCCCATATCTTGAAAGTCTCATTAGTGAAATTGTTTTCGACGTTCTGATCTTTGGGTTTTTCTGGACTTTTCTTCTTATTCGCCTTCTGTAGACTCTGCTCGTAGTGGTCGAGGTACTCCTGGGGCAGCGCTTGATGATGGAATTTTAACTTCCATCGGTTCTTCTGCCTGCTTCTGGTGTGCTTCGCCTTGGCCGGTTCACACTTCTCAATGTTTCGGTCCTTGCTCGCTGATAGCAGCTGTTGACGCAGCAATTCCTTATTTTCCGATGATCTGGAACGAATAATAAATTTCGTGTAAATAAAACTCATCATATTTAGTGTACCTATTAAATACAAGTAATGCTGTCGACTGAAAAAGTCTTCATAAATGTTGATAATATATTTACTAATTATGTTTAGCATTATCCTGTTATTTCGAAAGGGAAGAGTAATTATGAGTAATATGCGCGGCATTGGAAGGTCAATAATGGCGTAGTCGGCGTAGAGGCGGGGATGGACTTGTCTACACTTGAGACGCGGAAAAATATGACGTTTTAATATCTACTAATGGTCGCCTAGCGGTCGGAATTCGAAAGCGGGAAAAAGCGGTCCGATTTCAAGATTGACCACAGATAATTTATTCTCAATATGAGAAGAGAGAAATTAGAGATTTTAAATAAATTAAAATGCAAGTAAATAAAAGATTATTTTAGAACTAGTTTTTAATTAAATAATTCCTGTCCCATAATAAAATTCAGACTTCGCCAAGTTGTGTTTAGTGTACTGAATACGGTATGGTATAATGTACCATGCAGTGTACCGTGAAATGTATCCTCAGTGGGTCGTGAAGTATTTCGCTTGGTGTATTGTGTATAGTCTATTTTTCTTTACTTGTCCTATTTGGTAACAATACCCGGAACGATAATCACGAATTTTGGAACATTATTTTTCATTTTAAAAATGATTCAGTTTAATCATTCGAACGATAACTAATTTCTCATCTCTAACTCTTTTGTGTAGTGAGAAGAAGGCCTCATTTGCTGCTAAATGAGACAAATAAAGAAAAATAGACCATAGTATAACACGTAATATATCGTGTAGGGAACGATGTTGTGTATCGTGTAGTGTACCATGTGATATATCGTGTAGGGTACGATGTTGTGTATCGTGTAGTGTACCATGTGATATATCGTGTAGGGTACGAAGTTGTGTATCGTGTAGTGTACCATGTGATATATCGTGTAGGGTACGATGTTGTGTATCGTGTAGTGTACCATGTGATATATCGTGTAGGGTACGATGTTGTGTATCGTGTAGTGTAGTGTACCATGTGATATATCGTGTAGGGTACGATGTTGTGTATCGTGTAGTGTACCATGTGATATATCGTGTAGGGTACGATGTTGTGTATCGTGTAGTGTACCATGTGATATATCGTGTAGGGTACGATGTTGTGTATCGTGTAGTGTACCATGTGATATATCGTGTAGGGTACGAAGTTGTGTATCGTGTAGTGTACCATGTGATATATCGTGTAGGGTACGATGTTGTGTATCGTGTAGTGTACCATGTGATATATCGTGTAGGGTACGATGTTGTGTATCGTGTAGTGTACCATGTGATATATCGTGTAGGGTACGATGTTGTGTATCGTGTAGTGTACCATGTGATATATCGTGTAGGGTACGATGTTGTGTATCGTGTAGTGTACCATGTGATATATCGTGTAGGGTACGATGTTGTGTATCGTGTAGTGTACCATGTGATATATCGTGTAGGGTACGATGTTGTGTATCGTGTAGTGTACCATGTGATATATCGTGTAGGGTACGATGTTGTGTATCGTGTAGTGTACCATGTGATATATCGTGTAGGGTACGATGTTGTGTATCGTGTAGTGTATCATGTGGTATATCGTGTAGGGTACGATGTTGTGTATCGTGTAGTATACCATGTGGTATATCGTGTAGGGTACGATGTGGTGTATCGTGTAGTGTACGATGTTGTGTATCGTGTAGTGTACCGTGTACTGTATCGTGTCGATCTGTATCGTATCGATGTGTATCGTGTATGGTGTGTATCTGAGGGCGCACTCACGTGGCGGGTCGCGGCGGGCGCGGGGCGGGCGCACACACGTCGCCGCACGCCGCGCGCCGCATCACTTCTGCAACAAACATTTTATTATTATACTATATTAGATGCCTTTATCATATACGCAATTAAAATACAAACGAACCAACAGAATAAAAAATAAATTTTGTTCTGATTTCACCTCATCTATATTACTCGGCTATTGTCAGGTAGAATTCTCAATAACACATATCTAAATTAGTTAACGTATTTTAAAATTATAATTTTTTTGTTTTATTATATTACACATACATTAATACCTACTGAAAAATACCGTTTCTGAATATGTATATCGCACTTATGACAATTACAACTTCTATGATAGCAAAGTCAAAATATTTTAAACACTCAAATAAAAATAACCGTGACATCCGCATGCGCCTCTCCTCACAACTCAGTGTCGTTAAAATGTCACCTCAGTAAAAAATAAAACGGATCCATTACTAGGAATAACCTCAAATTACTCACTGCCCACTGAGATCATTCGGAATTTCGGAAAATCGTTATTGGAGCTTATTACTATTTAATTATTTATTAGCGGCTCTTTTATATATTTTTATTAACTTATATTTCAGAGAAAGATGTCTCTGTGTGCGGTATACTCGACTTTATTTTGCTACCAAACAATTGATTTATCGTTTATTAAACTATATAGTTAGCCTTACTAAATAACTTTTAATTAATAATTATGTACAAACAACATTAAAACGTATTCACGAAAATTCTAAATTATCTTCATATAGATCTAAATAAACTAAATTCATTGCATTTTTTGCACCATTTTCCGTTTTTAACCGTGAAAATCTTATTATATATCTTATTTGTCTCTAAAGCAAGAATTAAACTTGTAAGTTTTCTCGTAAGAGATATTTAAAACAACTCGATAACCTGGCAACAGTGGCCTAGGTGTTAGAAATATATCATAAAAGTAAATAATACTAAATTTTGTCTATGACAGCTCGTTGATCAGTTAATTATTATTATATATCGGCAGTACGCACCCTCCCTCTCTCTAGAATAGATCGCTCGTCTTCAATCTCACAAATATATTCATAATTACCAGTAAACTAGTGACTAGATCCCCAGAGATAATATAACACCAGGTAATTTCACGTAAGCTGTAAGTTTCAATAAATAATCCGCTGAAAATTAAATTCTTTCAAGTATAAAAGCAATGATAAACAATGTATGTAAATCTTAAAAATTACACATAAAAAGTTTTGTCCTCTTAACATTAATAAGTTTAGCGACGAGGCCACCGATTGTACTTACACCTGTTATTGTATGTTACAGTATGTGTGTGTATCTTTGGTGTAATAAAGTATAGTTCTTTCTTTTTTCCTTTCTCTCAGGCTTTAATAAAGATTGCTGTTTGTCATTGGAACACCTGAAGGAATTTACTGTCAGTACCTATTTTTGACAGCAACAGCTTTTGTAAGGTTACCTAAGTTACTCTTGCCAGGTTACAGAATTGTTTTATATAAAATACGAGTGTAGAACTTACAAATGTAATTCTCGCCTTATTTTAGTCCTTCAACAAACTTACAAGTGCAATTTTCGTCTTAAACCATATACATCACAGATGCCAAAACGTAACCAACACTAGGCCCTAACTGGAGCATCGTCGCGTCTCAGCCGGTCGTAACCCGAGCGCCGAGCAGCGCCAGAAATATGCAGCATTTCGCAACAACACTCCCGAACATGGTAAGCGCTATTCTCATCGCCTGATAGTGTTACTATCATGAATGTGTGATGGAAACATATCGAAATGATGCTTCTGTACTATCATGAATAGATGGATATTCAAGGACTCATATGAAACATATTTATAAAATTATTATCTTTCCTATCAAAAATGTTTAAATATCTGTTTTGATTCAAAAATTTTATTTAAAGGTTTCATATTAATAGGACATGAACGGTTTTTTATTAACCACCTTCCAAAAAGGCGGAGGTTCTTAATTCGTCGGACTTCTTTTATGTTTGTTCACAGATTACTCGAAAACGGCTGGACCGATTTGGTTTTCTTTCTTTAAAAAAAATCTATCATTATGATGACGAAATACTCAACAATAACAAAACAAAATTATCTCGACGGTTTAATGCAAAATAAAGCACGACACTGCAAGTAAACGCTTATAAAGAAAAACCAATAAAATCTATACTCGCCTTACACTATACATGAATGGCAAATCAATATATCAATAAAATATGTTAACCGCAACAGTAACAACTAACGTTGTTATTCAGTAAATGTAAATAAGGAAACAGACTATTTTAAAGTTTACGTAAAAATTTGTTCCACTGCAACTGTCTAATAAGTAAACATTTCATGAATATTAATACAAAAATATATATCGTTAAAAAAGTTTTTTCTATCTAAACATCTATTTCCTATTGGATCTAATCTAGGTCAGATTTAATAAAGCTCATATCATTCGATATTTTATAAAATTACATACAACATTAATTAGGTGGAATACGAGCTGACTTGACCGGGGCAGTACCTCAATCTCACAGAAAATTGGCATGAAATAGCTTACGCTTTTCTTCCTATTGCCTTTGTGTGCTCTTTTGCCAAGTATCTATATGAAAAAATATCATAAAACATAACACTTCTTAATATGGATAGTTGGTGTCTATAAGTGTATATAAAAAACATTTGGAAGGTAATAAAAGTGTTACTAAACTCTTAAGCGGTGTGATCAAATGCTCATGGTTCGGCTTTATTAATTTGGTATCAAGATTGTGATTTATTCGGCGCTAATCCAGCGCGAGTATGAGTCAGCGATAATATTTATTTATGTCGACGCATCTCATGCGATGAGCGCACGGTGAGACGCAAGCCAGACAGTTAAACGCAGATCGGAGCTTTTGTAAAGTCGGAAGAATGAAATAACTGCGCAAGCTACGGCGCGGCACGTGTAATGCCGATAGGCTTGTATATGTTATGGCATTAGGTTTAGCTCAGCGTACACTTAGAACTGTTAGTCCTCATGGAAAAGTGGTTACATATTATATTATTATAAACTACATTTTTTAATGAATGTTTAATCAATTAATACTTAATAGCGACCTGATGTGAAAATCCTGCTAGGAAACATAAATGTATTTTATATAGCTATCATAATGGGTTTTCGGGATATCAAAACAAAAACAAACAAATAGAACCACGTGGACAGCCGCTGCCAGAATTTTGTGTTCAATACAATAATATAGAATAATTAGTTGCATTTTTAAATGTTTTCTGCGTGTAACGATGTTCGCGCCACCTAATGGAGAATTATTGTACTATGCTAAACTTGTATTACCAAAAATATGGGAGCGCATATGATAGGAACAAAGCAAATTAATATTAATTTATATACATTAAATAGATGATACAATATTTAGCTAATTGCCATTGAAATTGACAACGATCGTATAAATCTCTTTAAATACTTAATAAGTTACAAATTATACCTAATTAGATGATTACGGCTGCTGATCACGGCGCACAGTTAGATGACTCACTCCTATGACGTAATATATTAACAATAACGAGAAATGTGACAACCGTCTGTTTATAATAATTATAGATAATATTCTATGATATTTATGATCTTCGCCCCGAATAGCAAAATAACTAATATTTTACAATTCTGGGCGGATGCAAGAAGAACATCCAAAAGATTAAAAACAACCATTTTTTAAGTTATTGATTCTGAGGCGGTACGAAGTTAGCCGAGTCAGAGAATATCGTACATATGTAAAACAAAACAAATGAAATTAATTGATGACACATTTATGAGTCACTGGCTGCATAATAATGTTCAATTTTAGGCTTATTTATTTAAATAGAGGTAGTCTCATCTTGTTTTCGTGAAAATTTTCGGTTTTTAGATGTCAACAGAAACATTTTAACTCATTGTTTACGTAGTTTTGATACTGATGTATGTATTTTAACTTTAATTTTTATATAATGATAATTGGCAATCGAGTAGGTGGGACACCAAATTAAATGATCATCCTCGCCCATGGACATTTCGCTGGTTTGCAAGATTATCTTAGTAATTCAAAATTCTAACAAATATAACTAAGTATGTCAAAAGACCATAAATCTTTGACGTTTTATCATAAAAAGAGTTGCGATGATGAATTTTCTTTAAATCAATAAAGTTATAACATCAAGGGATCGTTTAAACTTTGCCAGCCATGCACCAACACATTAATAAAGATGTTTAAAAAACCCCATTCCCTAAAATTCATTATTTTTAGTTACATCGATATTCTTGAAAAGCAGCGATTTGTAGCACCAGAGGAGTCACAAATATATTGCCAGCTTAAAAAATAAATAAATGCTAAAGTAAGGGAATAGCTCTCCATATAGGTATCTAAAAAATCTAAATCAAAATATTTTTATTCCAAATAGGAGTTTACACTCCCTTTTTGAACGTCAAGAAAATGAATTTACTGCGGGTTTACGAGAAAAAAACGCGAAAGAAACTCAGCGGATTTTGTTAATTTTATAACAACGTCGAGATTGGTTATAATAGGAAAAATGTATTGAGACAGCCTGGAAGCGATCGCCTCATTTCCATGGCGTGTCATCATCACCCATTTATAATTAATCTCATTGCTTTTCCAGGTCGAACTTCCGTAACCCAAATAAATTTCAATTTCAATTCTTTTTATTTGCCAGAATATGGTATACAAACAGGATGGTCATCACTTATAATAATTTCGACATATTCTACCGATTTATCGGTGTGCAAATATTTAACATGCAGTTATGTTTTTTAATTAAATTAAATAAAATTACGACTAAACAATTAAATATTAGCTAAAAATTAAAATGTTCATAATTACATAGAAAATGTCGTAAATAATCATACAAATAAATTGATAGTTTTACAAGAGTAGTTAAATGTTTTCGTCAATTTTTGTCACATAAAAAGTCACTAACATTATAATACAATTTATTTAGAAGAAATTCAAAAAGTTCCTTCTTGAAAATAGTAATTGGTAAATCCTTTAAAGTGTCAGGAATTTTATTATATATACGTATTGCCATACAATAAGCATTTTTTTATATATAGCTAGTTTTTGCATAGGTACATAAAGTTTACCATCTAAATTTTATTCATGTTTTGTTTGTCAAATGAAATATGTTTCAATGTATAAGGAAGAGTTTTGAAACTGACGGCTACCGCCGCTAAACCCTTGGCTAATAAACCTAATAAATACAACTCGCTCTTGAGCTTTCAAATCAGGAACATCAAAGAAACGGTAATAAATGTCCAAATAACTTAAAACTGAAAGGTGTTTTGACAGTGATCGGTGATACAGGCGACCTAATTATACTAAAATCTATGTTTATTATACATTAACCGTTCCTGCCGGTTTCGCCCGAGTTAAATTTGTACATACTCTTGCCGTGACGCTTTTGGTCACTGCTCTACTTATATAGATCATAGCAGGAGAACATCTAGGCTGATGGGGATATAGCGAAGTTCTAACAGCGCATAAATTAAAATAAGCATCTTTAAAGGAGAGCAAAGAAACTCTTAATTTTTTTTATAAACAGCATTATTTGATATTTCAAACTTTCGCGATTTATACTATTCATATTTAAGTCAGCTAACATACTTATATAAATAGAAAAAATTATAACTCAAAAAGATTCAACAATAAAAAGCAGTAGTTATTTTAAAATTTTTAAACACTATGTCAGCTGCCATAACGATACATTATATAATGACCCTTAACACTTGACTAACACTAAAATCGGTCCAGCAGTTTTAGCTACAGAAGGTTACAATGGAACGGACATTCCTATATTTACACACATACGCGAAAAACATTACCCTTCGTCTGTATCAATCAATGAGAAAGAAAGCGGAAACATATCTAATTAAATAATTATGTCACAAGTCAGTCTCGGATAATTAATACGACACGAGCACGACGCGGGTGGTCAGCTGATATAGTCATAATCTCCGCACTGGATCGTAAAGCGGAGATCTCTTTTATTTTTGGACTAGACCCAACATCGCGGACTGTGAATCACTGCCTCCGTATACAATGTGTCGCCTTACATGGCGCAGATACCTAATAATACGAATATTTTATTGTGTTTTGGTTTCATATTTCCTTTTTTTCATTGTTTTTCTTTAAACGAGTTTTATGCACGGGAAAAACATTGTAAATAAATTTCAAAACACATGTTACATATGTATGTTAAATTATAGAGAAAACACCATTTCGTTTGGATTAAATATTTTTATAATTATGCTGTAGTAGTTTTAGTTAATTCAAATCAAATCAAATCAAATCAAAATATGCTTGATTCAAGTAGGCTTTTACAAGCACTTTTGAATTGTTAATACAAAAACAAAAGAAAACAAAACACTAATTAATTAATTAATTTACCACCGGTTCGGAATGTAGATTCTACCGAGAAGAACCGGAACAAGAAACTCGATAGTTACTCTTTTTAAAAGTTTTACGATGGGTATATACATACGTTTATGAGTTACAAATATATTAATAACCCTGTGTGAATCCAGCTTATACTAAATTATTTATAAAAAATTAATACGTGTTTGGTCTTCTTAAACTATTGTTAATAGGTGTTTAGGAGACATGTAGTTGCCTAGCAACAGGTTCTTGAAGGAGAGCATGGCGATATGTTAATTAATTATAACAAGAATTAAAAAATAAAGACCAAAACAATGATTCTAATGTCTTCACTTCTTGACTTTATAAAACTTAGTATATTTTTTTACAGATTAGTAATCTAAAATAACATAATAAAGCGATAGAGTTTGTTTGTATGTTTTTTTGTTCGAATTGTGGGTCGAATTGAAAGAATATTTTTGTGTTAGATAGTTTATTCATCGAGAAAGGCTATCGGCTAAATAACATTGCGCTACGACTGATAGGAGTGAAGCAGCGACCATGAACGCGAGTGAAACCGCGAGGGACAGCTAGTTAATTATATATGACTAAATAAACTTCAACTAAAACTACGCTGTACACATAAAACTTCATAACTTGCCTTACAAACTAATACCTAAGCTTTATTATATTAATATAAACTGAAATAGGATAAAATCGCTTCTTACGTGTTTAATGGTTAAATGTGAAGCAATTTATTTATTTCTTGACTTTATTTATTTTTTAGTATTCTTACTTATCAATGTTTCTATTTGATTGATGCCAGATGTTGCATTGTATAATAACAACCATCAGTGTTTTAAAATGTGTTCTACGATAAAAGAACTTGAGAGAAGTAGGCCAACAGTAATATAGAGGTAGGTAGAGGACTGGTAACTAAATAAATAATAAATTTCAATGCTGAACGAAACGTGTGTTGTGAAGATGCATTTGAAATTTAGAATTGATTCTTGTCTTTCGAGAAGTTTGCAATAGCGACTGTAAGCAGGTTTCCATTATCCATTTCGTGCTTAGGGGTAAAGTTTCAGCACTTGAAAAATCCAGCTCGACGTGCTAAAGACACATTCAGTAGCTATTTGAGAATCTTATTTCTACGTAATATTCTTGGATTTTTTTAATCCACTAATTTGCCTGTTTTGGCTCTATGACATACTCGTAGTTATAACAATTCGCCGACTTTTTCATATTTAAGACAAATGTCGTAAGTGCGTCTAGACGTTTATATTATTTTGTGTTAAATCTTTAAACATCGTGTATCAAGAATTCCCACAGCTTAATTGGTAGAGAAGCTGCCACAAAATGCCTGAGGTTGCGAGATCTAACCCCGTTGTTTTGCGATTTTTGATGTTTTGTAGTTTTTAACATCGATGATGTTAAGATTATTATAAGTAGTTAAGTATATAGTGTCTATGTTATTTTTTTGTTTAACACCACGTAATAATAATAATAGTACATGACGCATTATAATAGGAAATTATAAGTAAACAACAAAAACAATTCAAAGGATAAATTGTTTTAAATCCATATTTGGACTTTGGGTGTTTGTAGTTTTTATTATTATTGCGTCAACTGGAAATTAATTGGCAATTGCGGTCGCTGTTGGATTTATTAATTAAGTATTTTTAATTAATAACTTATTTATTATTTATTGCGTCCTTTGTGAATGGCAATAAATTATGAGGGTTCATTGTCTTTCGTTCTTTTTTAACTTTTTATTTACTTAAAAAAGATAAAGTTCTCAAATTCGGTTCTTTTTGGGAGTACGTCAAGGGAATATTAAGTGAGAGAAAGAATATGGGAGTTTAGGCTGCTTTTCCTTACTGTACGAGTCAAGGATCTACTTTACAGAAAGAGAATAATCTATGTAAGTGTTTGTAAGTCTGTATGTAGGGGGTGGTCTGTAAAATTACTCCGTCTGTAAAATTGTCCGTTTATTGAGGAAGGTTATAAGATATATTAATTTACGATACGACTCAGAGGAGCGAAGCAGAAACTAGAAACGCGACTGAAACCGCGAGATGCAACTAGTGGTGCAGTAAAGTGCGCTAAATATAATAATGTATGTACCAGTATCAATAGCTTTTTATATTTATTTATGTAAATATTTTTGAATGTATAATTTATGTGGGTATATAAGTATGTGACGTTGTGACCTTCTGTAGCCCAAATGATCGATTTCAAAGTGCGAGGTGTTGTCATAATGCAGTCGGGTTTTTAATTTTTTAATCACTTCAGTATTGTCTGTGAGAAGTTGATAACTCTTAAACTTAGATAAAGACATGAACTTATTCTCAAATACGATATTTTTTTAAAGAAAGAGTTAAAAAAATATGCAAGTCCCTTGTAGTTGTGACTTGTTCAATTTAAATTTGATGTAGGTAATTAGTAGCATAATAAATATATGTAATTTAACTTAAATTTAAATAAGTTCTGTTCATGATTATTTTAGTTGTTTTAATTTGTTTTGTTACCTTTTATTATTATAATTAATTTTTTTTTTCATTTGTTTATACTAGTATTTTTAGGGTTCCGTAGTAAAAAACGGAACCCTTATAGTTTCGCCATGTCCGTCTGTCTGTCTGTCTGTCTGTCTGTCTGTCCGCGGCTTTGCTCCGAAACCCTTAATACCAGAAAGCTGTAATTCGGTATGAGTATACATATGAATTACGCCGAGAAAGTCGTACAATAAAATCTTAATTTTTAGGGTTCCGTACCTTAAAAGGAAAAACGGAACCCTTATAGGATCACTTTGTTGTCCGTCTGTCTGTCTGTCTGTCTGTCTGTCTGTCTGTCTGTCTGTCTGTCTGTCTGTCTGTCTGTCTGTCTGTCTGTCTGTCGGGATGTCAACCCTTTTTTCTCAGAAATGCATAGACGTATCATGTTGAAATTAATATCATATACTCAAGTCTACGATGACATGCGGCCGTGAAAATATTAAAGTTCTAAGTCAACGCAATCAAAAGATAATGGCAAATATGTCGAATATTTTGACCATTTTTGCGTTTTCGCAAGGGAATCAAAACCTATAGGGTACTTCCCATTGACCTAGCAAGACGAAATTTGGCAAGAAGTAAGATCTTATGGTACGAATAAAGGAAAAAATCTGAAAACTGTAAATTTCTCTATGTATGTGTGTCTGTTTGTAAGTTTGTCTTTCAACTTTTTTCTCAGAAACGCGTGAAGGTAACAAATTTTTATCAATGTCAAGTATTCAGAGCTATAATTACTAAGAGCTGTGAAAAAATCAGACTTCTAAGTTAACACAGTCAAAAGATACGGTCATTTATGTCGCATATTTTAAGTACTTTAGCGTTTTTAACGTTTTCACAAGGGAATCAAAACCTACAGGGTACTTCCCATTAACCTAGCATCATGAAATTTGGCCAGGAGCATGGTCTTATAGTATAAATAATGGAAAAAATCCGAAAACTGTAAATTTCTGTTCGTGTGTCGGTCAGTCTGTACATCTGTCTTTCAACCTTTTTCTCAGGAATGCGTAAATGTATCAAGTTGTAAATTATATCAAATATTCAGAGCTGCATTCACTTGAAGCTGTTAACAAAACTTAAATTATAAATCAATACGTATCCAATTAATTAAAAACGCATTATTTTTGGAAAATAAACTAAGTTTGTGTGTGAGATAATAGAGCGTATCAAGCGGAAAATAATATAATCTTAGAATTAAAATTTTATGTACTTAAAACAAATTAACATAGAAGTTGATCACGGTCAAAAAACAATTTTACAATCAATGACGAGAAATTTGTATCAAAACGAAAACATAGGGGCAGTAAACCTTTATAAACAACGCAATGCAATTTATATGCCGCAGCTAACAAAATGATAGCGCGATTCAGCGTACAGTCAGCGCCATCTCTGGACAATATTATGACATTACGTAGATGAAATTCTCGATTAATGTTACTAGAGGTAACATCATTTTAAAATTTTAGTTAAAACTGTCCAAATATTTTAAGTACAAATAACAATTAATTTCGCAATAAGCAAACAGCCTATTGACAAATAAATATTTAATCTTATTGTTTTCATGAAAAAGTTAGTTATAATAGTAATATAATATATATGAAAATAAAGAAATAATAAATAAAAAATATTATTTAAATATAATAAAATAAACTATTCCTTTAAAAGTTTCATCATCAATTATCGTTAATTTTATCGTCATTACATAATTTACATTAAATATAAAAGCTTCACACGATTTGATTTAAGTACTCGTATTAACTTAGTTCGAAAATTTAAAAATTAAATTCAATCAAATCGAGTAAATTAATTTACTTCTTACTACTGTGTAGATAATACATGTAAGTCTTCTGGTTATTAGTAATATAAGTTTTTTTTTATAAAAAAACAATTAGTTTTATTCAAATTAGGGACTACTTATTTTCGTCTTGGCAACACTAATATATACTTTGATTGATAATGTAAATCTAAATATTTTACGAACGTAGTGTAGTGGAAGTGGAGTGTAGTAGAATATAAATAAAAATAAAACAAGAATAAAATAAAATGTAATTATGTATATAATAATTGATTATTTTTAACCGACTTCGAAAAAGGAGGAGGTTTTATATTCGGCTGTATGTATTTTTTTATATTTTTACACCGATTTTTCCGTCATTTGTGAACCGATTTTCATTTTTTTTTTTGTTTTAAAGGGTATTCTTCCAATTTGGTCCCATTGTCATGAAGTCAGGATCTGATGATGGAATCCTGGAGAAATCGAGGGTAATCTTCAAATATTATAGGTACACCTTTACCGATTTAGGTATTTTTGACAGTAACTCATGCATTTGCTCACGAAAAGCTACATTTGATGAGGTGGAGCTGATGATGAAGATTACAAATGGGTACCGGAACCACTTAATAACGAGTATTTTACGTGTTGCGATTCGATTGCTTCAATATGATTGCTAAGCAATTTATTCTCGGCACAATGTGAAGTGGAGCTGATGATGCGATACCAGGAGAACTGCCATTGAAAAACATGATATTAGTCTACCCGTGACCACGAACGCTGCAAAGTGCTCGAAATGTCGGCATGATAAAAATAAATAATATACGCGATTTAAATCCGTTTAAAACAGTTTTATTTCAATGAATAATAATCGCGAAAATCTAAGACAACGATAAGGTACACAAGGTAATTAAAAAGCGGAAAAATCTTCAAGATTTAATTTTCGTAATTGACCAACTATTTTTATTTATATACCTATTATTTCTAGCCAATATGGCCAAAGCGGCTACAAATGGTTTGAGTTTATGGAGGGCTGAGACGTCGCGTCCGTTGGTAGACCCTTTGATGACTAATTTTTATCGCAAATGTGCACTTTAGGTCTAAGTAAGAACCCTCTGTACGGAACCCTCGGTGCGCGAGTCCTACTCGCACTTGACCAGTTATTTTTTTCAGGGTGTCTTCCCTATGTGTTAAGAGAGACCAAAAATTTTTTTTCTCATTTATCCCATGTTGTGGGGTATCGTTAGATAGGTCTTTTAAAAATGTTATAGGTGTGGGAAAACTATTTTTCCGAACGACGAACTGTTTCCGAAATATTAAGCTTTGAAGTGTCAATTTTTCTTAGAGTCAAGTGTCCCCCCCCTCTACCCACTAAACTGCTGCGTCTAAAAAACGAAAAAATTCACGATAGTGGTACATATAATGAATTTAAAAGGAAAATTATCACGGCTATGTGGGTTCTTATGGTTATCGAGTTATAGTAGATCTATGTAAAAATAAATATTTCACTTTTTAAAGCATCACATTATGTAAATATTAATAATTTTAAATTAATATATGAATTTAAATGAATAAATAAATATTTAATAAGTTTTAATTAAAATAAAATATAAAATAAGGTATAAAACAATGTCTCAATAAAACATGTCGCGAGTGATTCTGAATCGCGCTTATGAAGTTTTCAACCAAATCTCCATAGATTTCATAGGCGCTAATCAGGAAGGAAAATTATCGGCGCTAAGTATATTTTACAAGTGTTAGAATAATAAATAATCGACGAACATATAAAGTTCAAAATTTTTATTCTCTTCTTAAAGAGAAATTAAAAATAATTTTATAATAATAAAAGGTTTAAAATTGTAAGTACGTATATTGTATAAGCTGACTTAAAAAAGGAAATTCCCAGTTCGTCGTAAACTTTTTTACGAAAATAGGTACTCGAAGATTGCTTGACCGATCTTGACAATTCTGACAACTACGGAACCCTACATTGTGCGTGGCCCGACACGCACTTGGCTGATTTTTTGTTATAATTAGCGAATATCAGTAGTCTTATACGTTTACTTCTGTGCATGTTGAGTTAGTCTATAAATGAGATATACAAAACGGGACGGGACGGGAGTTTATTGATATTTTTCATTAACGCTGTAAGAATGTTTATATATACGTTGAATAGCTATTTTAATAATAAATAAATATATAAAACCTATAGTAGGTTACAGTTACGCTCTTCAGCAACACCTAACATTTATTTATTATAACATAAATTAATTATTACTTTTCCAAAAAATATTATATAAGGTATAATGTATTAAAGTAAATAGGTAACATTCAATGGGTATTAAAACAAATATAAAAAGTGTTGTGATGTAATCGTACGCAAGGCGGCCCGCGTTACGTAGAGCTGGCGCGCGGCCAGCGGCCGGCGCGGCTACGTCACGGATTTATCTAATGACCGCTAGTTTTGGACGCTAATACACACCTAATCACCTTTGCTGAATTGAAAGCCCATTTATCAGAAAACAGCAGTCTAATAACGTTTGCAACCATTTTTAAAAGGTTAATCTTACTCAATAGCCAAGACAAAATAATCAATGATCAACAATCTATACTAATATTATAAAGCTGAAGAGTTTGTTTGTTTGATTGTTTGCTTGAACGCGCTAATCTCAGGAACTACTGGTCCGATTTGAAAAATTCTTTCAGTGTTAGATAGCCCATTTATTGAGGAAGGCTATAGGTTATATATTATCACGCTAAGACCAAAAGGAGCGGAGTACCAATGAAGAATGTTTTAAAATCGGGGGATATTTTCCTTTTGAGGAGAGCTTACGCTGCGTGCGCTGCGTAAACGGTTAAAGTTTCGCAAAAATCATTTATGACAGAATTGTTCCCCTTTAAAAGTTCTAAAAAAAAGTCCGCGACAACATATGTCTATCTTTTAAGGTTAGCTCACTATAACCTTTTTTTAGGTAACCAAATTTGTTCTAAAATTATGCATTATTAGCCCAAAAGTAACTATTACAGCGGACGAAGTCGCGGGCGGAAGCTAGTGAATTATATAAATAGAGACTGTGTATTATTATTACTAAGAATTTTTTAAATCAAATACGATTTAAAATTTGGCTTTGTAAATTCGTGCGTCTAAACCAATGGTAAGAAATGATTCGAAGGATAAATTGGGACATGGAGTGCTATATTTTCGTGTCACGTTCGTCATCTCTTCTATGCAGAGTAAATACACTGTGAGAAATTCTGGTTGTATCCCGAATTTCAGATTTTATTCACAATGTTTTTTTGGAAACTTCTACAACAATATGAGCGTGGAATATCACGGTCGATGTATTTTAGAAACCTTTTATCATCACTGGAATATTTATAAGTTTTTTACTTTTATATCAATCGAGCACAAAAATGATTTATTAATAACATTTTATTCCGTTATATAAGTGAAATTCTATTGCCTATGAACAATGCAACTATTTAAATACAAACTATTCTGAAGTTGTGTAAACAGAAAGTTAATAGAATTCAGAATGTTTTCCTTTTGCGAACTGTTTTGGTAAACGGAAAACTGAATTGAAACATGTTAGTGTACATTCTGTGAATATTTACATTTAGTTGAAGCATATAATAATAATAATTATATATAAATACTTCACTCAACGGACCCCTAGCTCTTAATGATTCCGTGTCGGGGGTCCGGACACACAACACAAACATGAATACTCAGACCACAGCAAACATCCGAATGGCCAATATAGATGTTTACCGTGAACGGGGATCGAACCTACGACGCTTAGCTCTTCAGTTAGTAGTAGCAATGATGTGTGCGCCAACTTGTCGTTAAATATAGTAACTATTCATATTGAAATAAAACTATTTTAAACGGATTTAAATCGCGTATATTAATTATTTTTATCATCCCGACGTTTCGAGCACTTTGCAGCGTTCGTGGTCTACCCGTGACCACGAACGCTGCAAAGTGAAACGTACAGCTGAAATAGGTTTTAGACATCTATTAAACTCACTTACACGTTAATCTATATCTAAAACATGATTAACTCAAAAATGTTCTTAGACTCGGATTTGTAGTACGGATTTTTTAAAATCTTTAGTTTAAATTTTTTGTAGTAAGGCAGTATATGTATGTTTAATTATCTATTTATTTAATAAGACAGTGGAGTAATAAAAATAACGATTGCATAAATCTAGAATTTTGTCTCTTAGCTCTTTCTAGCTGTTTAACAAAATAGTCCCAGTCAAGACGCATCCGTAATCTTAATGTGTTCATGCCCCAGGCTTCAATGGCTTAAAGACGGCCCTAAAAAAACAAAATACAAAACACACAATGTTAGCATAAACATTGATACTTTATGTAAACAATCTTCGCTCAAGTCAAATTTCTTTTATATTATTTTGTAAAAAATTTCCGTATTATAATAGAGTCAAATATCTTAAAGGGAATTTTAATAGCGACCAAATATGGGATACAGAAAACGGAATTTATCGGCTGAATCATAAGGAGAGCGTAGGACGGGTACAGTCGACTAACTGCGATATCCGCGCAAGCAAGTTTAATTTTTATTTAGCTTATTTTTAATATCATATTCCTATATAACGTATATGCTATATGTTGAGGAGTACATCGGAGATGGAATAACGATGCTTTATTTATAGCTTTACTACGAAATCGAACCGAAAACGTAAACGTTCTGTTTTGGTGAATAATTCAATTGTTACGTCTGATGCTATTGCTTTGATGATCCGTTTTCATCAATTGTTGTATTTTAAGGCAATTTCATTTACTAAAATTTATAAAATGAATAGTCAAAACTGTTTCTGTATAAACTTATGATTTTGACAACTCTTTTACTTTTTAAATAATACACTGATTTACACAACATTAATATAAACACAAACATTACTAATATACGGTAGGCATACCTATCATACTTGACATATTATACTTGACATATTATCTACTTAATAGCACACATTACTATACAGATTTAAGGTAGTGTATAACTTGTTACTTTTATTTTTATTAGGTCTTGTTTTATTAATTAAATCATAAGTACTTTAAAATACACTTGTGATTTAATTGTTAATGTCAGCGTGGTAGAGGAGGCTACTGATCCTTAAAACAGGTTATTTTAATAATCGAGCTAAGATGTTCAGTGGATCTAAAAGCTTTTTACTATATTATATAATTAGCATTAAGACATGTATATATTTTAATGGATCGTCCATATTATGTTATGTCTTATTATTAATATTATATTGCAACAATTTTCATATAGTAATAAATAATTCATTAATAACTCATTTACACATCCCGAATAAAATGTTTATAAAACAGTCTAATACTATGAACCACGTTGAAATGAACTGATTTATTATATGAAGATAAACGTATTGCTTGCTAATATCAATAAAAGAATTCAAGAGTGATTTATAACATTATACCGCCTACAAACCTGTATCACAAATGGGCGTTCCATTAGGATCAATTTTAGGTCACGTTTTGTTTCTGTTATATATTAATGACATACTATTTTAACTTCATGATCTTTAAGTATTCATTTCTAAATACTTGTTTCCCTAAATCATCTTTAAGCGTTTTCATAACGTTGATAAAACAATAAATCATTTTTTGGTATTTTAATTTTAAAAAGCTTGGATATTCGTGTAAAACATTTCTATTATTAACAATACTAAATCTATCGTTGTCTTAGATTTTCGCGATTATTATTCATTGAAATGAAACTATTTTAAACGGATTTAAATCCGTTTAAAATAGTTTCATTTCAATACTAAATCTGGTTAAAAAAAGCATGTTACTTTATGAGATATATTTTGTCATTCTTTAATATTATAAGGATTTACTAAAATCCTCGCCAGATTCCTTGGCAAATTCCACATTTTATGACAATGTTCAATGAACTATAGCAGTTTTTCATAAAACAGTAAATAATGGTTTAAAAATACTCACTAAAAACCAATTAGAATAAAACAGATCTAATGTAAACTACTAAATATACCCGTGAATATTTGCTTTATAATTTGTATGCTGCTGACAAAATTTAATGTCTACGTTTTCCTTAATTCTTGACGAAGTTATAGGCAGTATGTTATTAGGATTTATGAAGTATATATTATTATTATATTCTAAGAGCAAAACTATTTTATATGCAGCGAACGTGTCATAAAATGTAGCATATGACGATTAAATTATTGTTACACAATAAATTTCAACTACAAATTAATGTACAAACTACAAAACTACTAAATACTACTACAGAGCAGAAAATATCGACATATGGTCAAAGGGAAATATATTTAAAGGCACATTTAGATCACTTCCCTCATTATTAAGGGCGTATTTATCAATAGATTAAACATTACAGCCTAGATCACAAGGCTAACTAGACTAAGCCTAGTTTGGTTAATTTTTTGGTTCATTTTTATAATTGCTAGATTTTATTTTTTTGTGCAGTTTATTTGTCAAATTATATTTAAACATCAAGGAATTTTCCCTTATTAAAAAAAATGGACTATTTACTTTATGAACGCGCTAGGGCTATGCTCTATTGAATTTTATGTACTAGAGCTAAATGTTATGTATTATATTAAAGCTATGGTATAATGTTATAATTAAATTTTTATTTGTTGATTAATCAGCCTTTTAAATGTCTAATATTTTTGTATCAGCCTTTTTACTTATAATGTCTATGTCCTTAATATTTTGGTTAGTTTTTGTCTAGCATTATGCAAAAATAACTAAACCTAAATTATATATATATAATTTTTTGATTAAAATTACTTTCAAATATCTTAACCATTTTTTTATACAGACTATTTTTCGTCCACCTTATCAATCAATCCATAAGTAACATAACCCTGTTACACAATAGTATTGATAAGACGCATCAGCGTATATTTAGACCTCCAGCTATCTGATGTCACGTGTCAACACAATTGCGATCGGGTAGAGGTGATAATTACATGCACTTGTCCGCTCGGCGGGAGTCGTTTTGACACATGCCTTGTACGGACGACGCGATGAACTTTTCCGTTGTAATGGAATAACAAACACATTTCACAACTGTAAAATGTCAGTATATTTGCTGCGATGCTAAATATGTTTTCTGAGTAATATGCTTACTTTTGGTAATAGAAAATGGGATACTTAAATGTTACCTACATTTTGTAAGCAAGTAAAAAATCCAAAAAACATTCACTCGAATTAACACCGTCTATGTTGTTTATATGCTTCAATAAGATCTTTTTAATAAATAAACCTGAGGAATTCACATTTAAAAGGTTTATGTTGTGTTAGGTATGGAAAATCAATTACGTTTTCAGACTTTTCACTCACACAAACATTCGCAATTAGTATTAATGTGACGTTCTATCCGTACATCTGTTTCGATATCGGTTCAATATAAACAACGATCACACCGACTGGCAGCAGCCGCAAACATCCGTAAGACCCGCACGTACACACAAGATTTCACTTCAACTTTTCTTTCCAAAAAACGAGTAAACAAAACACTGCGGTTATAGAGAAAAACGAATCATAATCACCTCCGGCTTCGGGGAGCATTTGCGACATCCAAATCTCTGATAGAGGCACGACACTCGCGAGACCGTGCGACCGCGCTGACGGCGAGCGCAGGTGGTGGCGGACGGCGACGGACGGTGACGAACAGCGGCGGACGGTGGCGGACGGAGGCGGGCGGAGCGGGCGGTGACCGCGGTGACGGGTGGTCTGCGAGCACGATGCACTGCCGATGCGCCTTATCAGCACAGGGGTCGGAGGCGAGTCGCGCGCGCTGCGTCCGCGCCGTCTAATCTAAATACAGACAACGCGGCCCCGACCAAAATCGCTCGTATTGCTTTCGGTTTCCATACGGCCTAAATTTAGAGGCCGCTCGCTACAGAAATAAATGCGTTTTTACGTGTTTTTCACGAGTATTAGACGGGAATAGAGCGTTTTCGCGGAGGCTGGTGGCGTGCCAGCGCGCGGGAAACCCGAGATTCGTGCCGTATTTGGCAGGCGGCGCGCGATCAGAGACGCTTTTGGGTATTTAGTTTCGGCGAGTGCGCCGTGCGCCGCGCGGCTAATTCGAGCCGCTTCCGCTGCGCTGCGGCGCTGCCTGCGCACGCGCAGCGCCGCGAGGGATCCTGCCTTATATGGGCATGCGTTTTCACGCTACGAATAACGGGACTACGCAATCGGAAATAAAACTTAATACCGTCGTATTTATAGCTCCCATTTACACTCGTCGATAGCAGCGATGAGTAATACGCGGTGAAATGTAATTCTACCGTGTAAGCGGCACCTCGATAAAATATTAATACGCAAAATGCGCGAGAGTTGTGCGCGGAGTACTGACCTATATTCGTGCTATGGCGGCGCGCGAGTATTAGAAGCAAATTAATGCATCACTGATAAGATAGCGTTGCGTCAGCGTTGGACTGGATATGGTAATAAATTAATCGAAGGGTGATTGTAGTGATTTATATACAGCTCACAATTTCATCGAGGACGTAGGGTTGCGTTCGTCTCCGTAATATGACGGATGATATGATTACACTTTTAGACATTATTATATATTTGAACATGACATAGTTTTAACTGTCGTTAGCGAAGGCTCTTAAGATTAAAAGCAGTTCTAGGTATTATCTTTTTAAAAAAGAAACCATAAAAAATTATGGAAATAACCGCGAATACAGAAAACAAGGAAACACGGTCGACATCCAATTAAAGTTTGAGCTTTATTAAAGGCTGGCAACACTATCGCGAAGCACGCCGCCTCGCTTGTTCACATTTCATATTATAATTGTCAGTCGCTTATGCATAGCTCGGGTCAATTAGCATAAGCTTAAGTCCCTATAGGCCCACAATTTACATGTCGACGAGTACACTCCACTCGATATTGATAAATTGGAGATGTGAATATTGTTGTACATTCTTAAAGTCTACGTAAATACTTTTCTGGTTGCACTCGCGTTTATGGTTATTTCTTCGCTCCTATGAGAGAGTGATGTTTTATATGCGCTCTTTCTCGATAAAAGAGCTATGTAACGCAAAAAATCTCTTCAAATGGAATAAGTTACAAACAAATTTTACTTCTTTATAATTCTGATACAGATTTCTTAAAGTTTTTTTTTTGTCTTCAATTATTTTACTTAAGGCGAGAACTATACTTGTAAGTTTTGCTTGCGCAATTGACAAAAATCAATTTTGTAACCTAGCATCAGTTCCTTAGGTAATGTCACGAAAGCAATTGCTGTAAAAATAAAGGCACTGACAGTAAATTCTTTTCAGGTGTAAAACAATTACAAGCACCTATGTAACGTCAGAAAGAGATAAAAATTTTTTGTAAGTTTGTATGTAGGAGGTGATTTCTGAATCTACTGATCCGATTTGAAAAATACTTTTTGCGTTAGATAGCCCGTTTAGTGAAGGTTATGGACTCTTTATGTTATGATATGACTCATAGGAGCGCAGTAGTAATCATAAACGCAAGTAAAACCTCGAGGAATAGTTAATTTTTTTGTAAAAAAGTGCTAGTTTTGCGGATAGTTTTCGAGTTAACACTTCTTATTTTTATAGCAACAATCTTAACTATACGACTTGTGATATTATATCAATAGTACTTGATAAGATCCAGACTAAAATTATAAATGCAAAAGTAAGTCTGCCTGCTTCTGCCTGTTTGCTTGTTACATTTCCACGCCAAAATGCTTTATCATTTTTAATGTATTTTCATTATAGAAATAGATTGAACTTTGGAGAAGGAAATAGGCTACTTTTTGTTGCAAAAACCAAGCACAAAGATGAAGATGAGAAACAGTTTCTACGCTGACGAAATCGCGGGACTTAACTAGTTTAATATATATGCAAGATAAGTTATTTTAAAGGAAAAAAGAAAACTTAGTCTTTTCCATTCGCAATGCCGATCTTAAATATTTCAGGCGTTAAGTCCTATGTACCTACTATTTTATCAGCTATCTCCCATAACCATAGTGTCGTGATACTAAGGCAGAAATTCAATTACCAATAACAATCACGCACAGAACAATAGAAAATTAGCGTTTCCATACTTAAACTGTACTTAAAATATAAGCACGAATGCTATGTAGCCGACTGTACCGCCTTGACCATATTTAATTGTTCGCTTACGTGGGATTCGGTATTAATAATAATCTAACGCCTCTGGCCTGTGACACCATTACAGGTATCTTTGGTAACTGCAGCTTCTAATCGAACCACGCCGTGTGTTTTTGTAATTGATATTATGATCATATATAGGCATGTAGTCAGCGCGTTATCTATTTGGATTCAACGGAACCTTGCTCTGCTATAGTTGATTTTTCATGAACTTCAATGGAAGGATTTTTTGTGACCGCCACCCGTAAACTTTCGCCTTTCCCATAAGTTTGCACCAAAGGAATAGCAAAAGTATTGGTTAAGAGGATATAATGTATCAGAGTGGTAAATTTTTGAGGTTTATAAATACTTCTAATACTTACTTTTTGACCATCTTCGAAAACGGAGGAGCTTCTATGTTCGGCTGTATGTATTTTTTTGTTTGTTCACCGATTATTCGTCGTTTGTGGACCGATTTTGAAAATATTTTTTTTTTATTGAAAGGGTATACTTCCAAGGTCCCATTGTAATCTGGTCAGGATCTGATTACAGGATTCTGGAGAAATCGAGTAAACTCTTCAAATATTATAGGCACACCTATACCGATTTTATTATTCTTTATAGTGACTCGTTCATTTGCTTTCAAAAACTACATTTAATGAAGCTAACGATGAAGACCACAGATGGCTACCGGAACTACCCAATAACGAGTATTTCACTGGTTGCGATTCGATTACTTCAATATGATTGCTAAGCAACTTACAGTCGTCACAGTGCCTATGGTGAAGGGGTCTGATGATGCGATACTAGGAGAACTCCTCAATCATTAACAGCCTGCATCGGGAAAAGCAATACTTTGTAAATGGTGATAATCAGTTGAGATTAGGCTTTTGTTACGTAGGTGCGCCGACTTCAAAATGTCGTGGAAAATATTTATTTTTTACTTTTTAGTATACTTGTTTCGGTTTCGAAGTCGATTTGTTTTTGTTTAAGTTTTTATTTTATAAAATTAATTTGTCACATCTTCATTGTAATATCTGTTTTTGTTATTTACGCATATATAAAATATGCCAAAATGTGGTCGTCTGTGATTGAAGCAGCACACAGAATTTGTTAAGCGACATTGTTTTTTTTTATTTAAAGACGAATAGTGTGTGACGTTCGTTAAAGATCCTTAAATAAAATAAAAATAAATGTGAGCGAATCCATATCTCTACGTACACCTATTTATTATTGATCAAATCACCTCTACAACCTTGTGTTACAGATTAGTTACCTATGTAAACAAGTTATCCTTATATTAATTATGAAAGCTTCTTAAGTACAACAACTCTACAGTCAAAACAGATAAATAATAATTGAATTTACAACGTAATAAAGTATGGTCCAACTCGAACAGTTTCATTTGATATAGTTAACATAATATGGGCAGTGCGACAAATGAAATAATGCCCTATATTTTTCAAAATAGACACTGCGGAGGGCGAGCAGTGCCAAACGCCGAGTTATTATTAGTCCACAACACTATAAGCCGCACAATGTATCATGCGTATTCTTCCTAGTTTTCTTGGCTTTGTATAGCGTTTTGCTACTCATTTTCATATATGACACGTTTTCATACAATTATCAGATATAATAATAGACATTAGGCGAATATTACATTTGTAAATTTTGCTAACAGATATATAAATTGTTTTTTTTTTCACCTGAAAGAATTTATTGTCTGCGCCTTATGTTTTATACAGCTATCGTAACTTAGGTAACTGTTACCAGGTGACAGAGTTGTTTTACATCAATTACAAGAGGAAAACTTACAGGTGAGGAAAAATGTTATGATACGAAACAAATATTGTAAAGTCCGCCATTGAACTTACTCGCTTATGGCGCTGAAATAGGCACAACTGCACTGCACTGTACCACATGGACGTCACTAACTTGCGTCCCTAGCTCGCGTATTTCGCTTCAATTAGTATGTAAAAAACTTAACTTCGTTTGACAATTTCCACGCAGCTAATTTTGACACACATTCGTAGTTTAACAACGTAGTACATCTGGTGGAGTTGAAACCTAATTTTTTTATTGTTAAGTTTTGATTATTTGAAATGTAATTAATTAATACACTCTTTATATTTTTGTAACACGTTTATTCATTATCTTTTACTTAAAAAAATACCCAAAACAATTCACATCTCTGCTTTCCTTTGTCTCTTTATTTTAATTTATAACACTTATGCCAGTATAATATATCGGTCACGCCAGTAATTAAATTATTACTGTATATAAAACATATAAATCAACTACAATAACATTGAATGTATCCGGTTCCGTGGATAAATTTAATAGCATACATTAGTCCATCTTTTCCAGAAATCGAGATTCAATATAATATCGATAGAATTCGTGTTCCTATACCGCGGACTAACTTTTAAACTTCTTTTTATTAATGTTTATCACGTTCAAGTGTGCCTAGTAGGAAGTTTTATTTGTAACGAAAAAAAAAACAATAAAAATACTTTGGTCTGACTTCCGTAAATAACTTATTGAAATGTTTTACAAAATATAGAACGCTTTTAAATATCTTATACGTCACAATAGTAATAGCAACCTGCGAATAATAAACTTAACGGAGAGTTGATAAAAATGTTTAAATATTAGACTATTTTCGACTTTTACAAAATTTATTCAAAAATAAATGTAAATGAACAAAATTGAATATTTCAATTGACTAGAATACAAAACATATTATTACTACCTATAACATATTTTTACCCATAAACATATTATTATAGAATATAATTACTCGATACCATTTCTTATTAGGTCTCAAATCTGTAGTAATACTCACACATATCGCCTTTCTCTGCGCACGCGCAGGCGTGTCGCAGTAAAATGCCACACCCCCGCAAAAAGCAGGAATGTTTTATCCATCTAATATACATATATTAAATCTAGATACACAAATATAGTATCGTGTAGCTACATAATATCACAAAGTGTACGCACACGTATCTTTGGTATATAGTCTATTTTTTTTTTGTCTTATTAAGCAGACAAATATGGCGTATTTCTAGCCACACAAGAGTTAGATAAGAAATTATAGATTGAATGATTGAACTGAATCATTTTTTTGTAGTGAAAAAGTATAATGAAAAAAAAATTTTTTTTTGAAAATTCGTGATTTTCGTTCAGGGTATTATTACCAAATAGACACAAGTAAAGAAAGTGGACTATACTTCTAGTTTAGTTCGATAGAATTTTCGTCAAAATTAATTTGGTTTTAAAATCAAAGTAACTGAAATTATAAATGTATAATTGTTATTTCATTCAAGAAAATGAAACTACGTATTTTGCTTTTAAAGTCTATATTTTTCTCACAAGTGCAAACAATTAATCGAAACAGTTTTACCGTAATAGGATGAACGCCATACATCGCCACGAACAAACATATTTTTTTATATATTAGATAGTTGGAAGCTTGTATAATGTTGTAAAAATTATGTTTTAATGACTTCGTAATCGAAATAGTGTATTAAATACATATTGTTTTTAATACTTACTAATCTAATATAATATCAAATGTCAGTCTTTAGCATAATGTACTACAAACTACATTAATAGAAATACTTTGAAATTATTTTTGTGTGTTTATTTTTAAAAAGATTTAGTGTAATGTTTTAATTTAATTTGTCGAAACTGCAGGTGACCGAAAGGCTGGCGGCTACCTTGGCCAGCATATTAGTCTGGCTATACAAAGAGGTAATGCTGCCAGTGTTTTGGACATCTTGCCTCACTGTGACATCGATAGTTACTTAGGCTTAATATAGCTATTTTTAATTTCTCTTTCTTGTTTTTATTTTTAATACGATTATTTGTTTATATTAGATTGTATTGTGTTTATCAGAATATAATTTTCTCAATGGAGACTAATAAACACATTCATATATAAGGTTAAATATAATTTTCCTTATTGCTTAATTTTCCTCAAGCGGTCATTAACAAATGACACAAGATGCATGGCAATAAAACGCTTAAGTTATACTGACTTTAAGGATTATCACGGTATTAGATGGTTCGCTGCAAAATAGCCGCTTTAAAAGTTTCGCTCAATCGCTGAACATTTTTCGAAACTTTAGGACGATACAAATAATTTATATACGCGCCTTAAATCCATTTAAAATAATTATATTTCAATTATATATTTCTAATTTAAAAAATAACGAATCCATCACATCATCTTGATCATAGTGGAACATTAAAAAAATATTTTAAGTGCTTTCGCGTTTCTCCCAAGAGTTTATCTATAACTTAAACACCGTAACTTAAACTCAATCACCGTAATTAATGTTCTGTTTCATATCTATGACATAATAGAGATTACTCATATCTTTTTGTCATTTCCCAGCCTACATGGGGTCGATGATCAGCGAGTACAATGGTCGTGGATTAACATAATGAGCTAATAAAATGATTAGGACAAAAAGTGCGGTAATTTGTGCATGTCGACACGCCGCCCGCCATCACACTGTCGCCCGGCCGCGGGGGAGTCGCTCGGAGATATTACAGGGTTGGCAAGTTACTTTTCAATTCAATTCTTTGGTTAATGGCTTTTAGCTGTGCCAACTAGACACATGTTATTTCGCCAACGTCACGCGGAATGGACAAGACACGATAGAGATTGATCGGTGGGATCAAGTATTCGACCTTAACTAAATTTTGAAAACATCCTAAAATAGTGTGAATTTCATTATTAGTCCTTAACCTAGAACAACACGGCAAGTTACTTTTTTTCATATATACGAGCTGTCAAATAAAGCACGTGTTGGACATTTTAATTGCGTTATCAGAATCGATGTTTAAACGTAACAAACTACTCAACAGGGCTAAAACTCTAACAAAAAAGAAGAAAATAGTAAATCATTATTTTGTCGTATATTTTTGTAATAATGTATAATAAGTTTACTCCCATACTGAAAATCGTGGGTTCAAATATGAGAAAGTAATAATGTACATGTCAAACCGTTATTTCGTGATCGAAACGTACTGATAGGATTATTCCTAGAGAGAGAGAGAGAGAGAGACTTCCTAAGAGACGTGATCGCAATCACTGCTAATGTGAAGTGAAACAATGTGGTAGAATAAAGTCTATAATTCTTTATCATATCTCTTAATAGACGAACAGACCTTGCTCAGTTGCCAAAAAATAAATTCCTAAAAAAATTTTTAGGCTTGATTTTTTTTAGGCCAGCCCTAGCGCGGAGTGCGCGGGCGCAGTGCGCTCGTGGGCGCATTTCGAACACCATCCATCAGACACACGCCGTGTTTGGAAACAATGAAAACACTCGATCGAGTGCTGTAACGACTCAATACAATTCTTTCATATACTTATCTTATACATGTCTATCCACTGTTTTATTTTCGGCAGGTAACATTATCTTTTTAAGTCTTAACAAGGATTTTAATATAAGGCTCTTATTAATAAACAAAATGATTAATCATTGACTGATTATAAATAGATAATAATATATTAGCGTATAAATAATTAAATAATTTGTTTTTAATTAAATTAAAAATATACTAAAAATCTTAAACCATATATAGTTTTGTTTAAGTTTTCTCAAAACATTGCGAAAACCAACAACACGTCTTCATAAACATTTAATAGTAATCGCACAATAAATTAAACCATAATTGATTGATAATTAATTAATTACAGTGACATATGATTAAATTCAATTTTACGCGCAGTAGCTACAGAGCTCGAAGTAACGAGCTGGCGGGCGGTACCACAATGTTTATGGGCATGGTTGTCGTCGATATGTGTCAAACGGCCGCTTAAGCCCACAGGGCGCCGCCCACGTGGTGTAAAACCTGCCCTTAAAAGGCATTTGTCGCATTAGGCGAACCTTGATTGTGCACTGATCGTAATTATTTTTTATTATTATTTTTATATCTTTTAAAGGTGTGTGTAGGGTTTTATAGTTGTTTTGATTTACGTATATATAGATTTGAGTGGAAATTGGTAAATTGAAGGTAATTTTATATTAATTTGAATCGTATGCTGTTTTATGATGCTTTTAAATATTTAATTATACAGAGCGTTTAAGATACAGAAAATTAATAAAACGTTCAGTTTCAATTTATTTTCGAAATCGTGTTTTTATATAAATTTTATATATCTGAAAACTTGAAACGAACAAAGTATCTATTAACTGACTTTCGCAAAAGGAGGAGAATCTCAATTCTTCGGGAACTTTTTTTTCATTCAGTGCCAGAAAATACCACGTAAGAGGTTTTACTTGGCTACTTTGGCTTCGGATGTTTAACTAGGAACCGACTTCAAAATGTTGCAGAAAATATTTATTTTTGCCTTTAAGTTTATTGGTACATATTAAATTCGTTTTTGAAGACGGTTCATTTTTATTTAAACTTTTTTTTATTGCGTTTCAACAAGGAATATTCCAAAATTTCAAATCCTTTTCCGTCGTTTATCGCGGGCTAACTAAGATCACAGCGTACAAAAACATTCAAGACGCTTAAATTGGCTTTAGTCTTTAACATTATATCAAAATTTATTATTTTTATACACGACTAAGTTCAAACATGGTAAATAAACAAATAAGAATTAGATTTTTGGTCATAATGTGTCATAAACTATAAAGCTAAGTCCGTATCATCGTTTAATGCGCTTGAATCTGCGATGGGCACCGCGCACGCGTGGGACATGGTTATGGAGACTGCCTGCGTGCCTGACGATGGAGCTATAGGGTGGAGTCTACTTGCTTCACGCACTTTTAAAAGTTTTATATAAAAGATGCGTTTTATGGACATGTATATCTTGTGGTAAAACATCTTACTTAAACACGATTTCAATAGTTCTAAAGCGAGAATCATACATTCATACTGTAGTTTTTCTTTCAGTCTTTCATCAAGATTTACATAAATCGTTTACCATTGCTAAAAGAGTTTACTGTCAGTGCGTTTATTTTTAAACAGCCAGAGCTTTCATAAGGCTAGGGTAACAACCAGGTTGCAGGATTGTTTTATAATAATTTTAAAGGTGAAAATTACAAATATAATTTTCGCCTTAAAACATTTAGCTACTATATTTATAAATGCTAAATAATAATCCTTTAATTTAGATATACAAAATTAATACATATAGAATACAATTCATTTAAACGATTTAAATATAATGTTATATAATTACATATGTCAAATAATTAACATTGTGAAAAGTAAAAAAAAGAATAAAATATTAAAAGAAGAATTAAACAAAGAAAAATTGAACTATATAAAACCTACAAAACGAGCGACCTAAATTGAAAATAAATGTACCTTTATCTCAATCTTAGTACACTGGTAGTCATTTTAAGTTATTTCGAGAAAATAAATATAGCGGTTTATGAAAGTCTAACGATCGAATACTATGAATAGGTAAAATGGGAACTATGGATTTTGGCATCCAGTATGCATTGCCTAGTATAACTGAGTATAATAGAAGAGTACATCTGGTGGGCCAACAAGTCAATTAACGAAGAGCTTGCCAAAGATGGAATGGGTTCACATTTTTCACGTCAATTAGTATGAACAAGGGCATCTATAGTTATAAAATGTTATTGTAATGGGTGCTAAAATTTGTTGAATTTAAAACAAAGCGATTTCCATAAACGAGAATGACTCCAACGCTTATTAAACCTCTGTCATATTTCGTCCCAGTGCCAATAATAACGCCAAATCGGCGTAGCGGGAATCGTCGATCGCTCCAAAATCAGCCACAATAAATTTAATACAATTTTAGTCGACCAGAAGCGGCAGTGTCCTCGCCTTTATTTCCTTATAACCGGGCAGTAATACCATACTCATTGAGAATATTCCGCAGATAGCGTTGTCTCTGCCCGGTTATGGTTTATTATCCGCCATCTTGTCGACGCCATCTTCGGTTCGATTACTCATTAGTATTTTTGGCGCGAAATCAAAAGTGCATCGCACTGACCTGCGCAATGACAAATATTTAGCTAATATACATTAAAATTATGAAATGATTGATTAACAAGTAATATTGGTAGTAATCGTTCGACCTATTCAATAATCAAAAGAAGTCCTAAAAGAAAAGTTAATTTTCACCATCTTGTACATGTTCATTATTAGACCAAAAATATATTATAGTAAAATAAATTCCATTGTCGCCAAGCCATAAACCATCAAAAGATAATTAATATACACGCCCGAGAAATATGGATATACTTTCTGATACCTTCTGACGGAGTTTATAGAACACATAAATTTTAACCGATGGTTGCATGGTCATTGGTCACATCTCGGCAAACATCATTCAATCAAATGATGAATGATGTTTGCCGAGATGCAAATTCATCAAGTCTTGATGGAAAGATATGAATCTTAATTATATCGTCTTCACATTATTAAACTTAAAAATGTTAAAAAAAAACCCTGCACATCACATCAATAATAATAATGAATATAATATAAATATAATCAATATAATGTGCACTAAATGAACGCTTTTGCATCATTGCTTCAAACTTCGGCTTTCTATCATACATCATATATCATATAGGTAAGTCAGAAAAATTAACAATAATAAATACTTATTTTGTAGTGATTTTTTTGTTTAAGCCAAAAAAATAAGTATCAATATACTAGTGAGGTAATCATATAGTCTTATAAAATTATCATAAAAACATAGCTCAGTTTAACACATTACGAATAATTATAGAGTATTGACTCCTACACTGCAATATGATTCGAGCGAATCTTCCGCGAACAAGAGGATGGACTGATTCGGATGACAGATTGGTTACATACAGCTAGGGTTATCGAAAATATCAAATGCCCTATTGAAAATTTAAATACAATTTTATCAAATTTTCATAAACGAATATTTGGGTATAATGGTAGTCTAAGTTAAAGTATGCACTAAGCTCCTAAAATTATGCATACATTTTGGTATAGTAAAATATATTATTAGCCAAACTTTACATGGTAAAAATGATCATAGAAATGTCAACAGTTCATTTATTTACTCTTAATACCTTTTCGTCAAGATTTATAAATGAGTAACTATGAAATGGAATACCAACGGGATTAAACAGTAATGTAATGATTGAAGATTTTATTCGAAGACTTGTTAAAATATATCATGTGGATTAAGCATTTGACTAGCCACGTCAATCTTTTGAATTATTTCAGCTACATGTTCTGTTTTATCTTCAAATTTATCAGTCGCTTTTTAAGATCGACAGGATGGTATAAAAACTTACTAAAATTCTGTGAAAATTAAATTCCTATAAAATTAACGACTCAGTGGATTATTGGACACCCACTCTATTCTTGTCGATACGAAGAGTTATCTATACTTCTTACAATAACAGTTTTAACATCTTGATCCCTTAAAGTACGAGTAAGACGCTAAGTATTAAAGATCAGACCATAACGCGAGCCCCCGTGTCTCCCACGCGGCTCTCGCACGGTAATGATGTAGTGCCATAGGACATCGCGCCTACTTGTAACTACTCAAGTTAGGGCATTGTAATGATGAGAACACGAATATACGAGTTACGAATTGATTTGTTTTATTTACATTTATTATTTAATATAAAGACCATAATACCGCATGCTTAGTATTACAGAAATCGAATTCAAAATCCGCGTGAAATAAGTTAGCTGAGTTATTAATTAAAACTTAGTTTTATATAATTCTTTTGTTCATAATCTATGATTTTGAAGAAAATAAATACATATTTTGTGACACTAATTTAAAGTCTAGATAAAATAAATGGTCAAAGTTACAAGTGGGAAGGGATTTTAGAAGAGATTCTGAGGTCCCAACTTGTGGCTACCATCTTCGGTTCAATAAGTGACATCAAGAAGACTTATAAACTATACACATTTTCAATCAGAGGGCAGGGTTAGCTTTCTTCTACAAAATTTTCATATATTTTAGGACAATAGAGTAACAAAATAAAATTTATTACATAATAAAATTTATTTATGTACTTGTACTTGATGATTAAATTCGATTTATGATACTTACTTATATTATAAATGCCAAAGTAACTCTGTCTGTGTGTTACGGCGCCTAAACTACTGAACCGATTTAAATGAAATTTGGTTCTGAGATAGTCTAGAGTAGGTATTCCCAATATTTTATACCATGCGCCTCACCCAACGTTAAATGAAAACAGCACCTAGGCGTCAAAATAAGAAAATGAAAATAACGACGATTTTTTTTCTTTCCCATTGTTAACTGTGTTAGCCATGCCAATTTAAAAATATTGAACGTAATTCTTTACAACCGAATCCCCCGCCCCTCCAGATCAACCAACGCCCCCTAAGTGGGGTGTGCCTCACTGGTTGGGAATCTATGGTCTAGAGCCTAAGAACATAACTTTTAATGCGAAGGAATGGCTGTAAGGAGTTGAATTAGGGGTTTTATAATACCGCGGGCGCCCTCTCGTGGCTCCTCCCAAATATGGGAGGGCCTAGGGCGAGATGCCGGCTACTGTACGCCGGCATCTTGCGGAGCATAGCCCTCTATAGGGCCCCGATCTGGGCGGACTCCCTCGATAGAAGGGAGAACGCCAGCGCCATCCGCAGGCCCCAGAGGGCCATCGCGCAGCGGGCCGCGAGAGCCTACCGAACGGTGGGCTTCGCGGCGGCGTGCGCCTTGGCGGGCACCCCGCCTTGGGAGCTCGAGGCGTGGGTGCTGGCCAAGGTGTACGCGTGGTCGGCGGACCGCAGGGCGCTCGGGGAGCACCCTGCGGCGGAACAGAGGGAGGCGGTCCGGCGTGAGGCGAGGGCTGCCGTCGTCCAGCATTGGGCGGCGGAGCTCGACACCGCCACGTTCGGCCGTAGGACGTTGGACGCGCTCGGGCCAGTGCTCCGGGACTGGCTCGAGCGGTCCCACGGCTTCCTCTCTTTCCGTCTGGTGCAGGTACTATCCGGGCACGGATGTTTCGGATCTTACCTGCCCGGTGCAGATCGGGAGAGAGGAGGCCCCGTCTTGCCACCACTGCGGCGCTGCAGAAGACACGGCGCAGCACACTCTAGAGCTGTGCGCGTCGTGGTCGGAGCAGCGCCGCAGGCTCACCGCGGTGATCGGCCGGGACCTCTCGCTCCCCAGCGCGGTCGCGTCCATGCTGGGCAGCGAGGAGGCCTGGATTGCGGTCGCCTCCTTCTGCGAGGACGTAATGTCGCAGAAGGAGGCGGCGGAGCGAGCGCGGGAGGACGACCCTCTCGCCGCGTCGCTCCGCAGGAGATGGTGGAGAAGGCGGAACGACCGCCGACATCTACCCGGTGGCGAATAGTACACTATTCGCCACCGGGTAGATGTCGGGCGGGAATGGCCCTCACTCAGCCATTCCCGGCTGCGCCAGTTTCCCAGTCCCCTTCCATATCGACGAAGCGGAGTGCCCTGGGGTTTAGTGGGTAGTCTGGTACACTCGGTACCAGGAGTCCCACATACCCGCCTGATTTCCGTCAGGCGGGATACGTAAATGCATTCACCAGGGAAAACAAAAAAAAAAAGGGGGTTTTATAATAAAATGGTAAGTAGCCAGCGCTACACAAGCTTTGCGTGGTGTGTTTATTTAAGCATATGTAACATTTTTTTTACAGATCCGTACTCTATTACTGAACCTCCGTTTTCCGCCCGACTTTATGTCAGGGAATTTCTCATTCACCGTAATAGGTAGTGTTGAAATATCATAGCATGTGGATTGTATGGCCATTATAACTAGTAATAAAAACCGGTCAAGCGCGAGTCGGACTTAACAACATTTTTAAATTGATAATTGATTCTATTTTCTCATATTTTTAACGCATCTCTTGTTACTTTTACAAAAGTATCCAAAAAATTTAATTAAACTAATATTGCTCTTCTTAGAAGATCAAGCCTGTGTTCAGTAGCGGGATATGTACAGACTTTTACTTTACTATACTGATTCCGAACTCAAAGGATACCAACGGTCTCCCCATCCGTTCATCTGACATTTCCGCGCTTATATCTTTTGCAAAGAAATAGATGTCTCGTTGGAATTTCCACATAATGTACGTTATTATAGCAGATATTCTAGCAAATAAAAACTGGTCAAGCGTGAGTCAGATGTCAGATGAAAACTCGAATCGCGAGTGGGACTGGCGTTTTATCGGTTTATTATTTTCGCTCGAACTACATCAATAAAGAATACAAAACATCGATTCGAACACGTTGACAATAATTAGAGTGAAAACTTAAAGTAAATTCTTTTCAAAAGTATACTCTGAATTAAAAATTACTTTTACTTCAGTGAGCAGAACTCGAACTTTAGAAGTTAAATTGATCTACTATTCAATGATCTCGTTCAATCAAAAAATATACTTATGTTCCTTGAGCTTTTACTTGTAATATAACTGCTCCAGTTTATTTACATCAGGAAAACATCTAGAAAAGTCTATCTAATAATAATTCTAAAATTGCACAGAACCAAGGAATTAACGTTTAGAAATTATCATAACCGCCTACCCGCAGTGTTCCGCTTGTTATTAATTCTGAATTAATGGCTCGGCGCGAGATGCATAATATGGTAATTGAAAATGATTTAAAATACTGACTATAAAGTGTGACTACTTTTGCATTTCAAGGTTTTTCTCACGTGTAGTGTGCATTTGTACAGCGTTTTAAGTTTGAAAAAAAAATGAAATAACAATGTTGAAGGGTTGACAATCTCGAATTAATATTATCGCATAAGGTTTATGATTAGGTAGTGCTTCACTCATATGTGTCATAGCGTGATGTAATAAAGCCTATAACCCATCAGCCTATAACCTCAATAAACGGTGTATCTTACGTAAAAAGAACTTTTTTAATCGTGTCAGTAATTTCAAAGATTACCCCTAAACTTATACACAAATTGTACATCTTTATAATATTAGTATAGACTTAATCAATAAATAAATACACACAACAAAAAAAAAGCATTTAAAAATTGACGTTTGAATAAAAAACATTTCATAAAATATTGCACCAAACAATATGATATACATAAATACATAACTTAAGTGTAAGTTATTTTATAAATATGCATTTAATAATTACGTTTAAGAGCAATCCCTCGAACTGTCGCTCGGATTCCACACATTAGATAAGGCACTTATATAAAAACAAACACAACACCAAACAACAAAATGATAACACGTAAATTTATTCATACAACAATTATGCATCACAGATAACACAAACACGAAAAATTCGCGCGGAAATAAAAAAACAAATTATTTCGTTTCGTGGCGCGTTTAGGCGAAGGTATGCATGCATACTGACGCAGCGGCCTGCGTGCAGGCTCTACACTTGTGGGTCAACGCCTACAGCCTACAGTGAGATCACAGCTCTTTCGAACATAATTTACACTTACGCGCAATGCAACCACCTAACTATGTACCTTGTTAATGTTTAGAGTCATTATGACGAGTATATTTCATAAAATGAATTCTTGTGTATTTCCAATATTGTTTTATCTATAATAGACAAATTGTAGGAACTATTTTATACATCGAAATAAATTATAGAAATAAATTTTACATTTATATAATTATAAAATACGTAGATATTATTTATATTTTAATCAAGGGTTAGCGTTTGTTTTGTTTTTTCAGATGTTACGACAGAGATGACCTACCCTTATAATGCTTATTGTCTTTATAATTCTTTGACTGAGGTAGAACCTATGTCACTGACTACAGCTCGTATACGGGTAGTACCCCACTCTCACATAAGTTCGGTGATAAATAATTAATATAGATGCAGTTCGTAGGGTGAGTCTGAGAGCCGGCAGCCTAACACCTTCTCGATTCCCTTTTATCCCCGAACGTGTATGGGCGGCGGTGATCACTTGACAACATGGTTAGGTAGTGCTTCACTCGCATGAGGTGTCAGCTGGCTTGCTCGTTTACGTCGTGTCATAAATATATATATATATATATATAAGTATAGTGCTGGCACCGCTTACGTAAAACTTTTGTTCGTGACTGATTTTTTTTAAATATTGAAATATAGAAATAATTATGTTTAGGAAGACAAAAATCATCATAAATTATCGTGACCATTATTGTATATAGCAGATTGGTTAAAATAAAATAAAATAAATAGCTAAATAATATTTATTGAAAATAAAAACAATTAGAATACGAAAGTACAATTACAGTAATATAGTTTACAAATTTATAATAATTTTCAATACAGCGCCATCTACTGACAGAGTGTTGAACTACTTGGTGTCGTTCTCGCTGCCGCCCGATGCCGCGGGCATGTAATCGAAGAGGACGGTCTTTCTGTCGTATCCGCAGCGGAAAAGATTCCATGCGAGGTCTTCTGGACTTTCCCCTTGTTGATTCGCACAATTCTCCAGAATCTATAATTTAGTATTGTTACGAATATATCATAAAAGTAAATAATATTGTATTTTGTCTATGGTAGTTCGTTGATCAGTTAGTTAATATTATATATCGGCAGTCACCCTCCTTCTCTCTAGGATAGATCGCTCGTCTTTCAAATATATTCATAATTACAAGTAAATTAGTGTCTAGAACCCCAGAGATAACTTAACAAGTATAATTTTTAAATTCCCACCATTTTTAATAACTAAACTACGTTATATAACTACTTTACTAAAAAAATAAGATGTGTTGAATAATAGTTAAATAATATGGTGCCTTATGCACCCTACGTGTATCGCATACACTGCGATATATCCGAGCGACGACAAAGTAGAGGATGTTGTATTTATAAAAGGCATATCAAAGGTCTAGTATCGGAGCCTATTGTAAGTATTGAATTTTTAATGATTTTTAAATTATCTTAGTATCAAAACAATGCATATTTATTTCTTTGAAAATTTTGCTGGTAGTTACAGGAATTTAAGAATTACTAACTACAACACAAATCAAAATTATTTTCACCTTAGTTACATTCTTGCTTTCGCCGCGTGTCGCCATCTTTCCCAACACCGCCGCCTTCTGCAGTTTGCCATCTTTGCTGATCATCTTGCACTTTAGCAGCACGCAGTACACGTGCTTCTTCAGACGAGGATCTTCCACCAGCTCGCCATGCAACAAATTTTCCACCAGCTTGGGATCCACCTGAGACTGAGTGCGGCAAGCTTCGGAGTGCGCGCGGAACATTGCCTTTTCGTCTTTACCAAGTATCTGTAAAAATGGTGCTGTTTCAATAAATTCCGATAGTCCAATGCACCGGTTTTGCTTTGAAGTAAACAGTTATCACTCAACAAATTCAACCTGGACAAAAAAACGAAAAAATTCAAAAAAACGTTTTATTCAACAATTAAAAGCTGTTCGAAATCAAGTCTATCCTTATAAAGCCCTGCTCATAAGAGTATTCATATTGACTAGTTAACGTTAAATAAATAATATAAGACTCCGAATAATAAAATACCTAAAAAAACTGTCTGTAATTTCAAAACTTACCACACAATTTTTACAATCGGCTGCTATCTGAAACAAAAATAACAAAATAAATATACTCGTAGGTATATTTAATTATTTATTTATTTATAATACATAATTAAAATGTAAGTAATTACAAAACGAAGTTAATGTGAAAATGAAAATTTAGAATAATATCAAAATCGACACCTGATGGATTCCAAAAGATATGGCGAACAGTAACACAACAATCATCCTTTCTCCTTGTAGCACGAGCAGCGACACGAACAGCAGCAGAGCAACCAGCGGCAGCCGAAGCAACGCTTGCAGGAGCACTCGCGCGCGCAGCGATGATTTGCGCGCTTTAAGCGCTTGCGCATGCCGGCGGTGACGCGAGGCGCTACCACTGTCTTGATATGCGATCGAGTTTACTTTTAAGTTATGTTTTACTGAAATAGGTATGTTAATATTTTTATTGTATCAGATGACAGATAAATAATGCAATGTTTAATTGATTTGGATTTGCACTTTGTGCACAATTTAAATTTTGAAAAAAAGAAAGACATGATTTACCATACTAATATTTAAACTTAACTAGAAATACTTATTTGCAGTAAAAATAGATTGTTTAAATGAGTTAACTTTATGAATTTATTTATACCACCGTAAACTTTTTACATACATCTAAATCAATGTAGGTAATTTCGTTCTAAGATCCGTAGTAAGATCCAATTAATACAAAATAATGGACAATACAGTGTTTGGTAAACAGTCGTCGGACGCGACGGCGCAACAACGCGCACTCACCAAATATTTCCGCTGTTTGCTTACAGCTCGTACATGTAAATAAAATACCCAAGTCCGTGCGAATCTAAATATAATAGAGAAATCTTTCCAATAGGAGCAAACTTCTAATTTAACACTTTTTTGAACATTTCGCAGCATATCTGCAACAAAACAATGTAATTTTATAAATGTTAAAAGAAACAACTAAGAAACGTCACATGCTTGGTTGATGCTCAGAGTTGTCATCATGTGCCAATTGATCCGTCTTGACGAGAATAATGCACGAGGTGTTAAGTCCGAATTACAATAATGTAATCATTGAAAAAAACAAAGATAAATGCTAGGTATGTAAAATATAAGAAGTATGCGCAGTACTTGTCGTCGTGCTGCGGCAGCCTGTGCATGCACACGCTGGAGGGCGGGCGCGGCGCGCGCGCCGGGCACGCGCGCTGCAGCACGCACGGCGCCGCGCCCAGCGCCAGCAGCGTCGTCAACGCCAGCTGCAACAGCATGCTGCGCAAACACGCCACTTACAGCTCATTACAATGGACCCCCGATAATCCGACTCCTATCTAGTCCACTTTTTAGGGTTCCGTACCTTAAAAGGAAAAACGGAACCCTTATAGGATCACTTTGTTGTCCGTCTGTCTGTCTGTCTGTCTGTCTGTCTGTCTGTCTGTCTGTCTGTCTGTCTGTCTGTCTGTCTGTCTGTCTGTCTGTCGGGATGTCAACCCTTTTTTCTCAGAAATGCATAGACGTATCATGTTGAAATTAATATCATATACTCAAGTCTACGATGACATGCGGCCGTGAAAATATTAAAGTTCTAAGTCAACGCAATCAAAAGATAATGGAAAATATGTCGTATATTTTGACCATTTTAGCGTTTTCGCAAGGGAATCAAAACCTATAGGGTACTTCCCATTGACCTAGCACGATGAAATTTGGCAAGAAGTAAGATCTTATGGTACAAATAAAGGAAAAAATCTGAAAACTGTAAATTTTTGTATGTATGTTTGTCTGTTTGTAATTTTGTCTTTCAACCTTTTTCTCAGAAACGCGTAAAGGTAACAAATTTTTATCAACGTCCAGTACTCAGAGTTGTAATTACTAAGAGCTGTGAAAAAATCAAACTTCTAAGTTAACGCAATCAAAAGATACGGTCATTTATATCACATATTTTAAGTATGATAGCGTTTTTAACGTTTTCGCAAGGGAATCAAAACCTATAGGGTACTTCCCATTGACCAAGCATTATGAAATTTGGCCAGGAGCAAGGTCCCTTAGTATACATAAAGGAAAAAATCCGAAAACTGTAAATTTCTGTTCGTGTGTCTGTCAGTCTGTACGTCTGTCTTTCAACCTTTTTCTCAGGAACGCGTAAATGTATCAAGTTGTAAATTGATCAAGCGGAAAATATATTAATCTTAGAATTAAAATTATATGTACTTGTAACAAATTAACACAGAAGTTGACCATGGTCAAAAGAACAATTTTACAAACACTGAGAAGAAATTTGTATCAATACGAAAACATTAAAAAGCAGCAAACCTTTATAAACAACGCAATGCAATCTATATATCGCAGCTAACAAAATGATAGCGCGATGCAGCGTGCAGCTAATGCCATCTATTACAACATTATGACATTAACTGTGATATAATTCTGCTCGATTAATAAAAAATTTTATTTTAATTATTATTTAAACGCGCTAAAAATTATAAAATAAACTTTTCATTTAAAAGTTTTATCGTCGATTTATAACGTCATTACGTAATTAACATTCAATATAAGAGCTTCACGCGATTTGATTTAAGTACTCGTATTGACTTAGTACGAAAATTTTAAAATTAAATTCAAACAGATCGAGTTATTTAATTTACTTATTTATCTACTCATATAAGTCTTCTGGTTATTAATAATATAATTAGTTATTTTTAAATAAACAATTAGTTTTGTTCGAATTAAGGACTAATTATTTTCGTCTTGGCAACACTAATATATATTTCGATATTTTGATTGATAATGTAAATCTAAATATTTTACGAACGTAGTGCAGGGGTAGTGGAGTGTAGTAGAATATAAATAAAAATAAAACGAGAATAAAATATAATATAATTATGTTGTTAATGTCAAAGTCAACAAGTTAGTTCATTGAAATTGTCAAGAGATGGCGCTAGGTGTATCCTGAATCGCGCTATAATTTTTTTTTTGAAAGTATAAGGTGTATTAGTACTTAAAATAAAATTTTGTGCTTCCATGGATTGCATCCATGATCGTGTTTTAAATTAAAGTGCTCCTAAGTAGTTTCAAAATAGTTTTTGGGACGTGATCCATATTTACATAATATTTGATTATATTTAAGCGACTTCTAAAAAGGAGTGTTTTCAATTCGACCTTGTATTTAATTTTTTTTTATGTTTGTTCGCCGATTACGCAGCCATTTGGGTACGATTTTCAAAATTTTTTTTTTGTTTGAAAAGGTATACTTCCAAGGTGGTCCCATTGTCTTCAGGTCAGGATCAGATGATGGGATCCTGGAGAAATTGAGGGAACTCCTCAAATATTATAGGCAAGCGTATACCGATTTAGGTATTTTTGATAGTAACTTATGTTGGAACTGATGATGAAGACCACAAATGGCGTAGATGGGTTAGTCTTATATAGATTTCTATAAGTTTGTACGGAACCCTCGGTGCGCGAGTCCTACTCGCACTTGACCAGTTATTATTTTATCCGACATGTAGATCTTAATTTATTTCTACGAATTACAAAGTACCCTCTTTAGAAAAGTTTTGGATTTTTAAGGTATTTTCTTGGTTAAACTGAATTAGTTTAACGTTTTATAATCCGACACCACCTTGAAAATCTCTCATCGGATTACCGCGGGTCAACTGTGCCAATAACTAGCTTTTGCTTTTGTAGATTTTATTACGTGAACGTTCGTCTAAGTTTTTTTATTTATTCCTCTGTAAAAGTACCTACTTTTTTATGAAAATACTTGTAAAATTTCATATTTATTGGTTAAGTAGTTAAGGCGTAAAACTTCACAAACAAACGAACTGACATTCCCATTTAGAATATTTATTAGGATATATTAGTAGTTACAAATAGTATCCACAAGTATATTATGATACAGTACATATACATATGATATACAATTCTGTACATTAATAGATTTAAGAAATCTTAGAAATTCTGATTAGGGGTCTCAGCCGTTTTAATATCAAAAACGCCATCAAATAACTTACATTTCATGTGTGAAATGACTATAGAGTTAGAAGTATTCAAATACATATATTGTTCTACCTTTTTTGTAGTTACTTTTCAAGTTGATTGTTTTGGAACAACAAAAATTCACTATAATAGTTGATACTAAAGGGATTTTCGAACCACAGCATGATGTAAAAAGCCAATTTGAATAAAAATGCAAATTTATAAAGTAAATGTCACGTAAATGTGACAAATACTGTCAAACTATTTTTTCTTTTATTTCTAAATTATTATTCAATAGTAAATATATATAAGGATTTTTGTATTTTATACATGATTGTTTTATTTCATATTCGAAGTTTGGTAAATAATAGTTGAAGTTATTTTGAACTAAGAACATCTAAGCGGTGTTGCTTATTGGTTTTAGATAAAGTATATGTAGTCCATTATATCTATGCCATTTTTCTAGGATTAGACGAAACGTCTAAGATTACAACGTTACGCCTAGGGTAGTTACTTTATGTCTATAAAGAATACATAAATTATAATAATCAAAATGACAGTCATTATTAACATTAAAAAAATAGATATTCAATTTTTATTATTATCTGGCTCAAAGGACCATAGAATGGAATCAGATAATTTTCTTTATTCCAGTAATTTGATTCTAATTAGACAATAAAAAGATCGATTGATTCTCCAACTTTTTAACGTTTAGTGCAAGTAGATTATGATGAAAAGAGTTATGGTTCTTGTGGTATGCAATTTGTGTTCTTATAATCATCGTTCAGTTTATGTTTATAAAAATATAATATAAAGATTTTTTTAATGCAACAAGAAAAAGAACAAAATATCAAAACAATGAAGAGAGAAATGAAAATTAAAACAACCAAATTTTATAAATATTTATTACACGTTTCCATGGAGTTTAAAATACAACCTAACTCGTTATGTACACAATTCTACAAACGTATAATACAGCTACGAAATGTATGTATTCGATTTAACGTTAGTAAACTAACGCACAGTTATTCCATACTCAATACGATTTTTTTACATCTTTCGATACGATATCATTAATAGAAACCGATACGATACTATAACGGTATATGTAAAATTAACTAAAATAATCATAATTCCATCTGTCAATTCCATAATTAAAGAAGCTATATAATAACACACTGGATCACTAAACAACGAATGGAAACTTAATACATACACTGGGCGTATAAGCGCGTTTAAATGTTTGACGAGTTACTATAAAAAAATACCTAAATCGGTTTAGGTTAATATTTGAAGAGTTTCCTCGATTTCTGCTGGTTCCCAGTATCCTCACCTGGTGACAATAGAACCAATTCAAGTAGAAGGATCTACACCTTTTCAAACAAAAAAAATATGAATCAGTCCACAATCCGCAGAGAAATCGGTTAACAAACATAAAAACTTAATACATACAGTAGATCATATAACCCCCTCATTTTGCGAAGTCGGTAAAAAACCAGACTACCTGCGTAATACCTACTTATACTAATGTATACCAGCAAAACTTTATCGAAAAAGAAGTTAAAATTATCGATATCTGATATTCAAATTATCGTACCGTTTACTGTCCGATATCGAATCGCAAGATGTAAAAACACTAGCATTCATTCCACAGAATTATCTGCCTATTCGAATCTTAGGTAACTAGGAGTAGATTCCCGCTTAAATAATAGTAACATAGGCTAAATAAAATAAATATGTATAAGAAAAATATTTCACATTTTCTTAATAAATGTCAAGATCTTAAATTAAACATAAATTAATTAAAATGGTTTTGTGCCCTTGTACAGTATATAAACAATTTATTATGTACCTTTGAGTATGATATTTCAAGGGAATAATTGCACCAAATTTTAATTGTACTGTATAATATATAATTAAAATTAACCAGTGACTGGAATTATATTGAAAGATTCTATTATAAAAATGATGTCAATTACGACAATAAAATTATTAACTTAATATCTATCAAATAACTATTTTTTTTAACAATAAACTCAAAAAAGTCAGGGCATGCTTAAAATAAAATCGAGACAAGAAATAATATCATAGCACAACCGAATAAGCAATACTGCGTCAACCCACACGGACTTCATTTTGAGAAAATGGCGTCTAAACATGTCAAACCTATACTTAATAAATTTTTTGAAGAGTTATAGATCCATCTTTTCTTTTTTATTTTTATAAAACTTATAATTCATTCAAAGCAGATTGGTATAATGCAAAGTTTTATCTAATAATAACATTTTCTTATATTGGAATTATTGTATAAATTGCAAATTTGGAACGCGCTTGAAATACGAAACATTAAGAAACTTTTTTCCATAATTATTTAGTTAAGATAACTTGATGTTTTTTACATAATGTTAAATTGGTGACGCAGTATCAGAATACATCAATATTTCCTATTTTTACTTTTTATGGGTTGACACATAATGTGCCAATGCTTATCAGCATCTAATATAAACGAATAAGTAGTCCCATTAAGTCATACATATCCATTTACAAATATAATCTCGTAAGACTGAACATTTCAAACTCACAACTCAATATCTAATGGACACATTTCACTTTATTAATAATAAATATTGATGTGCCGGATATCTGTGTCCGTATCCGCGAATATTCGAGAGAGAAGAAAGATCTGTACCCGTTACCTTTTTGGCGGATCTTTTACCCTATTAATTTTCAAAACATAGATGACGTTTTACATGTATGCCTAGTATCACACTAAACATAAACAAAACAAGACCCAATACAAGTCGAAACATGTCTTCTTGTCACGCAGCATGAAGTGGCGCCAACTATCTACATTTAAGAAATTTTTTTTGTCCCCGAATACGGATCCGAATACGCGGTTACGGATACAGACCTTAACTTAGTCACTTGAAACGATAATTGACTCAACTTAAAACTTTGTGTGATAGGCGAAAATGAGTTTTTCTTTTTTATGTTAAAAATTAAATATGACACTGGGCATATGTATATATGAAATTTATTCTATTTATTGATTATGCAATAAGTAAAAGATCCGCCAAAAAGTAACGGATACGGATCTGTCCCCTCGATTTCCCGCGGACACGGATATTCGGCACACAATCGGTAACAAGCCGTCCGCTAACGGTAAGCTACTTGACGGGCGCCGGCTTGCGCTTCCTGCAGTAGATGCGCAGGAACACGGCCGCGAACACGAGCAGCACGCCCGCGCCGCCCGCCGCCGACACCGCGTGCCCGTACACCGCGCACGACACCAGGATCGACACCGCCTGCGGCACAGCCGTGCGCTGTTACGTGCCGGCGGCTACTTACAATAAATATACGACACCGCCTTTGATCGCCCCAAGTTTTATCGGAAATCTGAATTGAAGGATCGACTACTAATTACTTACTTGCCAGCTGTAACTTATAAATTAAGGATCGACACCGCCTGCAGTTTTAACGGAAGTCCGGCTTGAAGAACCAACTACTAATTACAACTTATCAGCTTATAATAAAAAAGTGTTTTTTATTTCAGTCGTCTAAAATAATTATAAGGAGTTAATATTTCTACGACATATTAATATAGCACTTATCGGGCTCGAAGGATCAACGTTAAATGTAAGTCAACAAATTAAATGGTATGTAAATAATAACGAATGCGGTATAAAATATTATAGTAAAATATATACGCGGTGTAGTGGATGATTATGGATATACATACTTACACTATTGCTTCGTATACATAATTCTTTCAAAATAAAAATGAAAAAGCATTTTATACAAATGGACAGGTATGTGTTGTGTGTACCATTAAATTAGATTACAGGTAATCGCAGTAGTAACAGCAAATGACTAAAGCGCTAACGACCGCGGGTTCGATCTCTAAATTTAAACTTTAGGTATAAATCCCCCCATTCCCCTTGTGATATTTGCTGTTTTTTTCTTAAATCCCCAATCCTCTCCCATCCCTCCCTTTCCCCTTCCCTTTTTGGACATCTCTCATAATTGATATAAAACAACCTACGAAACCTGTTTGCTGTTAAAATTATAGAAAAAACAATTTATGTAAATGCTTAGGAGAACAAAGTGATGAGTGTAACGCAGTAGTGCCCAGTACCTGCCGCAGCGTCATGATGATGGTGAAGAGCACGGGCCCGAAGCGCGCGATGGTGCGGTAGATGAGCAGCTGGCCCAGCGCCGAGCTGGCCGACAGCAGCGCGCAGTCCGCCACGAACACCGGGTGCTGCGGACGCGCGCGAGCTAGTGCCGGGCCGCAATGTGGCCGGGAGCGGATCCCAATAGTTCGTGTCGAGATCCGCGGAGACGGATACGAATATTTATATATTATTTTGAAGAATTTCATTTATCCACCCCAAATGCGTTTATCTTTGATTATCACAATTTGTAATTGATCTCATTTTGACAATAATTGATTTAGTACCCTTGAGTTTTGGTTTTTGGTATGGTATGGTAACTCACTACGATAAATGTTTGCACTATAAAGGTGCCAAATAATTGATTGTATGAAATTAAAAATAATCTGAATGGAATTTAATATTTTTTTTCATTGCTACCTAATCACTTACAGATATAAAAAAAATCCATGTATTGAAAATCAACAAAGTAAAACATTCGCCAAAAAGTAACTGATACGGATACGGACCTTTCTTCTCTCTCAAATGTCCGCGGATACCGATACGGATATCCGGCTCATCACTGTGTACAAAAAAATATGCGCACACGCACGCAATATGCAAAAGTAGAAATAGTCGCAGCAATATTCAAAATATATAATCAAATTTATAATAACGTAAACATAAAACTAGGAGTCTATAATATTTGTAGAGTTCGTAAAATTTATCGAAAATCAAAAGTAAATATTAACGGAAACGTAAACGTGAAAATATACAGTAATGTAAACACAAAAAATACGTTAACACGACTCTAAAAGTTAACGCAACCTATCATTTGTGAGCACGCGTGTCTGCTGCAACTCGCACAAGCATACACCCGCTAACACACGCACGCACGCATTCGCTCACACGCAGCAGGCACGCGCGCACCGGTGGGCGCGCTCGCCCGCTCACCCGCAGCAGGCGCGGCGGCGCGGCGCGGTGCAGCAGCGCGGCGGCGGTGAGCGCGCACGAGCACAGGTTGACGGCGCACAGCATCTGCAGCGGGCGCAGCGCGTGGCGCCGGAACAGCGCGCCCTGCCACGACGCCGTGAAGCTGTCGCACCACATGTACAGCGCCAGCAGGCACACGCCCGACGCGCTCGTCGCGCCCCACGCTGCGCGGGGCGACGCGCGGAGTTAGCGGAGAACGGAGTGTTTTATATAAATAACGGACAAACGACCAGGCAGAATATTTGATGAACATTTGCAGCAAAAGAGTTACAAACACAATAACTATCAGCTTAAAAAGAAATAAGCGACAAAATAATGAAAAAAATGGGGTTATGCTTATGACTCTTTCAATCACCGTAAGAAATGCAGCCTTATTAGCTTACTTCACATTGAATAATTAAAAAATGAAAACTAAAAACGGAATCTCACTAGCGGCCTCGTCGTGGCTGCCGAACATGAAGAGCACCATGCCGATTGAAATGAGCACCGCAGTGACGTACTCATAAGTCTCATACTTGTTCCTTGAGATCAACTTGCCCATCAGCATCACTGGGATCACTTTACATGATTTCGAAAGCACCTGAAATAAATAAAATTGAAAAACCTCAAATAATCTTTTAATTGAGACAATTTCAACCAGTCCCAACACGATACTTCTGCTGTAAGTTGATGGGGAGTTGTGTATCCTGGTGATACCAGATGACGCTGCAGCATCAGGTCAACGTTACGTAACTATGTTATTGTTAATATCAATGATGTATCAGTATAATAAATTTCAATCTATTAGTCCAGTAAAAGTTAGTCACATCCCTCCAATACCCAAGAAGAGCTGATGACCTTTAAACGTCTGAATAGATCTTCATAAACTGTAACTAAGGACCATCTCGATTACAACAGCTTTCAAACAATAATCGGCATCAATATAGGTCAATTTATTTGGGAGTTATGACTCCACAAACAGTCACGATGATATGATACTAAATATCATAAAGTATATACTTAATTTATGTATAATATAAATATTACACATAAATTAGGGATTTCTTTACAATTCGTAAAATTTGATATACTATGAGTAACATATAAAGTAAGTTACTCAATCAAAAACTCTTGAAAATTCCTGGAGACGATAAGAATTGAAATATATTTTTATAATTGTTTATAACAAAAAATACTACTAGATGTACATTTTAATTACATACCTGAGTCGGAAAGCTGACATACTTAAGTGCTTCATACTGGCACCAAGCACTGATGATGTTCGTGAGTGAACAGTAGGAGAACTTGTACAAGGGCGCCGCTATCACCTGCTGCCCTGTACTTAATAGCCTCGTTAATGCTATGAGAAATCCTAATAGACGATTGATGAATACTAAGAATTGGGAGTCGTTGAACTTTAGCAGTGTCCCATCTGGCATTACATAATTCTGTGAAAAGAATGATTTATATATTAATGTACAAATGCTTACGTCTGCTTGAATAATTTGATTATAATTTATAGGTTTCATTATTGCACCAAATATTTTTAGTTTTGGACAGTCCAATCTTGCAATATCTGTTTATGTTACACTTACAGAGAAACAAAGATTAAATACTACAATTTGTCATTGAACATAACCAGATTATGATTAGCAAAAAACATTTTTATTTCAATTCATGTTATACTTAACAATAAATAAACAATGGCATGTTTTAGGAGAATCCATTATCCTATCTGCTTTACTACAAAAGATTTAAACAGACGTTAAACGCGTGTTTAAAAAAATCCGTACTACAAATCTGCATCTGAGCACAGTTTTGAGTTAAACATGCTTTAGGTATAGATTAACTTACGTTTAAGTGAGTTTAATAGATGTCTAAAACCTATTTTAGCTGTCAAATGTAACATATAACATTTTATCAATAACTTTTTTTATGAGTTTATTCGCTGTTAAGCAATTTAGATAATATTTTAAGCAATGTTTAATTTTTAAACACTGTTTATCTAGACACGTGTTCAACATGGTTTTAATGCGTCTTTTGTAGTATGACAGTATATCTTTCTACCACGCAAAATAAAAGGTGTTTGTCCTGTAGTAGGACATCCATAGACTAAAAATATATTTATGTATACTTTTTTTAATATTACACAATAAAACACTAGTAAATCTTAATCTAAACTAATATTAAAAAGAGGAAATATTTGATTGTTTGTTTGTTTATTTACATCGAATAGGCTTTGAAACTACTAGACAGATAAAAAAAAACCTTCTGGCACTTGTTAGCCCGTTTATTGAGGAAGGTTATAGGCTATATTACATCACGCTCAAATTCATAGGAGTAATAACATACCTGGGTCATAATCTTCTCTTGTAGTAATCCCCACACAAGATAGACTCCCATAAGGCCTGTGAAACAGAAGGCCAGCTCCAGCCCTTCACGTTTAGAATTCTCCTCTACCTTCACAGGCCACGTTGACTCAGGTATTCGTTCATGTTCAGAGAAACAGGCAAATAGCATCCGAGATACCCATGAGTTATTAGCTGAAAACAAAAATGAAGGAAGGTTAGTTGTTTCCTGCTATCTGATAGCTTAGATTGCTTAGATCTTTTAAACTATGCAATGAATTCTAATGCAGTTTTCATCAATAGAGTGATTTCAGATAAAGCTTTATATAAATAATACATACATAAATAATATAGTACAGAAAAGCTGAGAATTTCAAAGATTTGAAATGTGATGTTGTAAGAAGTTATTTGAAACCATGCAAAGCCCGGGTTGGTCGCCAGTATGCTATATAACATCATGATCAGAAATGAAAAACATGTGTGAAAAGGAATAATTATATATAAATGTTAATCTATATTTATTATTATTATTCTATTTTAAATGAAGTTCAGCATAGGAACCAGTACAACCACTTTTTTGCTCTTTTATAGTAATTTATTTTCGACTTTACTACACGACAACAAGCATTCATGATTTTAAAAATATATAAGTCAATATTAACAATATGTATTATTATAACATTTTCTATTATATTAAAAAAAAAATGCCAAAACAATTTTTTTCTGCAAAGAATATTTGTAAAAAGTTCTAAGCAAGCTATAATTATAATATTAAAATTTGCTACTAAAATATACAACAAATTGTCATAAATTTTATATAAAAGACGGACAAACAGTAAATAAGTTCAAAAATTGAATTTGTTAATTTTTTTTTTGTTCATTTCAGCAATCAATCAATCTTCTCAAAACATGTCATACACATGGCCTTGTGACAGTTTGTTCGTGATTATAATATATTAATATGATCTTATCTATATGTCTACTAATCCCAGTATTAGTTAACCTGATGTTATAAATGTGTATGTGTTGAGTTTATTTGTTCAATATAATTAAAACTAGCCTGAATGTAATATTATTATAACTATCTATATATGTGATAGTATAAGAAGCAATTACTTGATTTTATATTATTTAAACAAAAACATTCAGACTCGGATTTATGAATTGTTAATTTTTGAATGTTTAATCTTTATTATGAATTTTGCCTAAATATTTAATATACTTACATATTTTATCAAAGTAATTGGACTTTTCGAGATATTTATATAACACATAACACGGCAACAGCACTGTGGAATAACCCACTAGGTTTAATAATAACCTGAAAAACCTGAAATACAAGTGATAAATGATTAGCAAAGATACAATAATTAGATTTATGGAATTAGATATATACGGAGATCATTTATTTTAATTATGTATAAAATATTATCAATGAAACACCATTGCTAACCAATTTTTTAGACTCAATTTTATTAATGAGTAAAATTTACATTTTTTAAAATCTTACCTACCATCAATCAATAACTTCATAATTTTTATGTAATATGTCTATTTACCAATTGAACTGAAATACTATTAACACAATACATACAAGAATAATCTTTAACCAAATATCATTTTGTAGTACCCGTAGTGTAAAATAACTCATATATATTTAAAATAAGTGCAATAAAAATAAACTTACCACGAATATTCAGAGTCTGTGAGTGTGCCTGTTTGCTCATATATAAACAACAGCTCTCTGTACAGGTGGCCAAAAAGCCATGTTGCTAACACACACAACACTAAAACTATCCTAAAACATACAAATCGTGGAAATATTTTAGTTACATATTTTAACATTTTTACATTAAAAATAGAGGTATATTGATGAAAATATCTATAAACTGAAACTACAGACGAAAATAAATCATTGATGTTTGATATAAAACGAAGGAATAAAAAAAGCATATAAAAAAATAATCTGATATTGATTTATGACCTACATATCGTGATAAATTTACATGGTAATATGCAGTTATTAAAAATTGTTGTGTTTGCAATTAAAATTTTGTTGAGTATTACAACTTACCCGATAATTATCTTCGAGCGCAACATTGTATTTAATTAAATTATAGATCTGGATAATAATACTGATTGATATGTTACATAAATGCACAAATATAGTAAATTATATTAGAAAAAAATCATTTCTATTAAGCCGAAACCTGTTCACAGCATCACATATTTAACTGTCAGAATTGTCAGAGACAGTTTGACATTGACAATTATGACAAGCCACACGAGCTACCAATCTCCAGTTTTATTTCTGTTTATTTCATTGAAAGTTTTAGTTATTTAATTTGTGTTTTATATACAAGTCGTGTAATTAAACAATTATTTGATTTTGAATCAATGAAAAATTTAATACAAATTTACATTTTTCGTGTCCATCACGTACTTATTACAGTCAACCCTAATGAAACATAGATAAATATTTGTATGGTTGATGTTAGTATTTTTTTTTATAATTTGACAGACAAGTCTACTATTATTTATATTCTGACATATGGACTTAGTATTATTATTGTATTTTTGCACAATACGTTATAAATATATTTATTAGTACATTCGTGAAACTGTTAACAATTTGTATCAATGGAGGCGAAAAAGAGTGTAAACAATGTGGAATGATACAATAATGTTGTTACTCGAGTTTCTTGCAGCGCTTTGTGCTGTGGCTGTTTGTGGTCCTACCTTGCTCGCTTGCGCACGCAGACTTATTCTAGGAGACGAGTTGCTTCAGAGAGGGCATGGAATACATGAGGCAGAGGTGTTGGGTTGCGACGAGCCTGCTTGTCCGTATTATAAGAAAAATGTCAAATATCTCGTGATGCCAGTGACGAGGCGACGACAATTTAATTCGCCTATTCGACAGTGATTTATTTTTTATTTTATAAACTATTGTTTGTGAAAAAAAATATTTTACTAACAACTCAAGTTTTATTAAATACTTCAAATACGCTACACCTTTATTACTACCCAAACGTTTGCAGTTGGCGCAGATGGACCTACCAAATGTCTGCTCAGTAATAACACTTTTATGCTTTCTCATTCAGGAGCGTTAGAAGGATGTTGTCGGTACCTATCGGAAAGGTTTATTTAGGCTATTTTTTTGTTTATCTATGTACTCAAAGAGTATATAATCACTACGTTTTATATGTACTAAGAATCTATATAGTATCTATAAATAATTAACAAGTAAATAATTTTACTATTTTTATTTATTTTACCAATTTTTTTGTTTATTGAGATAAAAATTAACACAAGAAATCGATTAAGAAATAAAGACTAAACTAAAGGGTATTGTCCTATCTGCTCGTTATCCACGTCAATTTCTGGATCTCTCTTGTACTTGGGCGGCACGTGGTAAGCCTTGGCGTTGCACGTTTCATCCATAGAGGATAGACGAGTGTCTTTTATCAGATTTTCTGGATAGTATTTGTGGCCGGGACTTATTATTTTCTGAAAATATACTTAGTTATTGAATACTAGCTGTCCCTTGCGGTTTCGCTTGCGTTCGTCGTTACTACTTCGCTCCTATAAGTCATAGCATGATGTAATATAGCTTTCGTCAATAAATAAACTATCTAAAACAAAAATAATTTTTTCACCAATAGCTCCTGAGATTAGCACGTTCAAACAAACTGTTTAGCTTTATGATATTGGTATAGATTATTTTTTGTCAGTTAAGCCCTTACTCCAATAGTTGCTAAATGGTCTAAGGTTAGGTCAAATTAATGACGATAACCCATTTACTCAGAAAGTTAATAATAATACCGTTATAATAATAGACAAGGTATACGAATAATATATATGTAATATCGTAGTACGATCCATGGGAATAGAGTAAGAGCCATAACTCTAACGTACAGCATGGTAATAAAGTCGCGTATAGTCTATTTTTTTTTCGTTGTCTTATTTTGTCAACAAACACTTCCCAGAACAAAAATCACGGATTTTCGAACAATTACACATTTTGGTTCTGTATTAATGTTTTCCAACTATTAAAGAAACACTTCCGATATGAATAACACTAAAAACTGCTACTAATTAATGATTTAAACACTTTATTTTTGATAAAATCGAAATATTTTCTGACTCAGATTCAACAGATAAATTATGAACTACACAATTTGACACTTCGAAATCCTATTTTGTCCTTGAATCATAGAGATGTGACACTTAAATGAATTATTGAGATTGTGAACTGAACTGTTTTGAATGATAATAAAACATTCAACCTAAAACTTTTTTAAATAGTTTAAGCCGTTTAAACAATAATATTCAAGTTTTAAAAAGGCGTTTATTTAAATCTAAAAGAAAGTTAATACATAAAAACACTTTTAACAAGATAAATTTAAAACTTAAGGCAAGTGACCAAATTCGCTAGCGTGACTTAGCTCGAATTTTTATATTACTGAAAAGTTACTATATTATAAATAGTTGTTTGTGAAATTAACATATTTGTAGTGTTTGCTAATTTACTTTTGTTAGCACCATGTCTTTTATATTTAATATACTATTAGATGGATTGAAATAATTTTAGCGGGAAGGAAAAGTAGTAATTTTAACTTATTTAATAATAAGAAATTACAACTTTCTTAAATCTATACAAATAAATAAAATTGAATAATCTGTTTGTAATTTAAAATTAACAGTTTTTAACTATAATATTGGAGGAGACAGAAATTAAAGCACAGCTATTATTGAAATTTAATAAGGAAAACTATGGAAAACGAGAAATAGACGAAATGGCACTCCGTAAAAATATATTTGTTATACGACTTCCGCCTTATCATTGTGAATGGAATCCAATTAAGTTAATATGGGCACAATTAAAATCACATGTTGGGAAAAATAACAAAACTTATAAAATTAGTTAACTAAAACTATTAATTAACCGACAGAAGAATCGAGCGAGGAATCAGTTACATCATTAGTCTTAATTAAAATTTAAAAATAGATTGTCTTGTTAATTTTTTAAATTTCTAAACGAATCCTTTAATTTTTTTTAATTAATATAATAACAATATTTTTCATAATATTTCATTTTAATCATTCATTCAGTACTTTCACATCTCTATCTATTGTCTCTGGTTAGAAGGACGCCATATTTGTTTTGATGTTTAGACTACGGAAAAAAATAGACTATACTTGATGCGACTTTTAATTTGATTTTATATTACATCCTACTAATATTATATATAATGTGAAAGTTTGTATTTGTGGATAGATGGATAAATGTATGTTTTTTACTCTTTCACGCAAAAACTACTGAACCGATTTGGCCGAAATTTGAAATGAAGATGGCTTATATCTTGGATTTACATTTACTATTCTACGCGGACGAAGTCGTAGGAGAAAGCTTCTTTAGGAATAATTATGTTATGCTTACATAAAATACAGCAGCCAGTGCATTAGGCGGCTTGATAAGGAACAGCGAGACGGTCAGCACGACTGCCGCGGCGTGCAGCAGTGACTTCATATTTGCACCTGTGACCCTTTCTTAGTATGTAGATAACGTGCAAGAGAAGTTCTGTTTGAGCTTTATGCTATATGTGGATCATGTTGCGTAATGAAGGGTACTATTCAGTAATATGGAAAAGACGTCACAGACGTATATAAAGATTTATTTACTTTTAAAATTGTATGTCAACATGTTTTTTTTAAATTCTTGCCAGTTTTTTTTACAAAAAAAATACTCTATAAAGGAGAAGTAAAAAGCTACACACTTTTACGTAGTTATTAATTAAATAATAAATAAACGTATCACACTCAACGTCCCCATTAAGGTCGCGTGATCGGGGGTCCGGAAACACTCACAGCACGAACACAAACACCCAGACCACGACAAACATCCGTATGGCCAATACAGACATTTGCCGTAAGCGGGGATCGAACCCGCGACCGTTAGCGCTTGAGTCAGTTGCAGTGACCACTGCGTCAACGTGTCTGTCTATTGTGTACTCTTTGCCATGCACGTTAAAATGATCGCACGTATATTCAGTTCGCTAGGTAAATTATACATTTAAAACACGGTAATTAATCGGGTGTCAAAATAATAACTAAAACAAAAAAAAAGCAACCAACTTCATAATTAAGTATTACTATTATTTTGATTTTAAAACTAAACTACTAGACCGATTTTGATAAAATAATATAATTAATTACGATACTTTGGTTTTGATGTTTGTTTATTTATTGACGCATAATCTAACGCACGTTCATGTAATGCGCATGCGGGTGCGTGTATTGTCGAGTGGTGTGCGCAGGCGCCGGTGACACCGCCGCTTCTATTGTTCCCGCGCAATATTCACCGCCAATCAGCATTCCATCTGCGAATTCAAATCAAACGTTCAACTAAGAATACAGTAGGGTCATAGATATAAAAATGGACTGGACATAATCCTCCAAAAATCTACCCCTCTCTAGAAAGAGACGAAACGAGTTAGATGACAATTTCTGACGTGACATCAGAATCATGAAAAGAGACAACTATTGTCACCGTATTTGTTAGCCTCTTTCGCACTTTCTCGACAAATTTTTGGTATAGTTCGATAAGCGAATGACCATTTCAAATCTCTGCGTTTATCACTAGATTTCAATTTATAGAGCTTTGTATCATAGCCACTGCAACTTTTCTTGTCCCTAATATTTTACGTTATAGACCAATGATATTTTATAACTGTAGATTGGAATAAATGTAAATTACAATATTTAATCAAAATAAACACTAATTATTCAATATATCAATCAAGCTCTAAATTAATACAAAAAATAAAAAAAGATTATTTTTTAACTGTAGATTGTTATATTTTTATTTATATAACATTAAATGTGTTATTTAAATAAAATATTGGTTTAATAATAAAAAAAATTGGTTCATATCCATTAGCGTTCTAATTGTAATTAGCTTTTTACTCGTATGTGCCCCACAGTATTGCAATAGAGTGCAATTACACGTATAACTGGTAAATATTATTAGGATAAAAGTCTCTGCTTAAAAATCTGATGATAAATAGTGCATATTTAATGGCAAAATAAAATAAAAATAAACGGAAGTAAACAGCGTACATAATATAACGTATTTCTATACATACCTATATCCTAACGCATTTCATTTTTTTGATCTTTTAAATAATCGCTGTTTTGAATTTAGAAAAGTTATATCTTTTTTTCTATTAAATAGTTTTAGTTTTAATCCACGTTTTTAAGCATTATTTTTTATTTGGTTAATTCATTAATATGGATGTTCCAAAATAAAAGATCGTAAATTATTTATGAAAAAATGTTTATGATCTGCATTAAAATATAACATGATATGCCGTATCCAGATATGTGTCGTATCCTAACTCCTAATTATTGTTCGATATTGTATGCAAGCGGTGGCATAATGATTTCTGCACATAGAATACGAAAGTTTTTTGTGGTTTTTCATTGAGATATGCTAATCATACATAAGTTATAGTATATTTAAATAATTAAATTGCTTAGGCTTAATCAATATTATCAGTTTTAACACACAATTTCAAAATTCGTCAATGTTTTATATGGAAAAGAAGCTATTTGGCAAAAGCTCTTTTAAGACTGTTGAGAAATCAATTTTAATTAAGCCTATAACAGCGATTAAACGTCCTCTTGGGCTTCTCTTTAAATAAGCTTAATCCACCACGCATGTTGGCGTACACACTTGTGAAATTTTCCCGGCACGTGTAGGTTTATTTAATGTTTCCTTTACCACAGAGCATATGAATGTAACACTTGAAAACTCAGCGATGTCAGCCGGTGTTTGAACCCGCGATCATTAGTTGAGATCGACTTATTCTACCTACTAGGCTATCTCATCAACCAAGTATATGTATACCTACTACTTTTGTGTGTTCTGTATAAATAGTTTTCGCTTTCAAAAAATAGTAATATAAACTAATCAAAGGTGTGCTGTTTTCTTCTTGAGTATTTGAATGGCAGTCACTAGCGGTGGTACGACTATCAACAATACTATTTTACACATTTTGAAATCGCTTAATTAATTTTTCGAACCATTTTCGTCTTAATGTTTATAACAGTCGTAGTAATACAGCGATTCAAATAAAATCACAATGGGCAGTGATTTTCCAACAATTATACCTTTGTTCAATAATTCGCATCAAAACAAAACGCAATATACAGTGTAGTGACACTATAACTCGCCATGTATGGGCGGGCATTATCATAAAGGAAGCGCACGAAAAAGGAGCTACACTATTGTTCGCTGTGCCGCTGAAAAGGCGCCAAAGCGAGCTGAAATGTTGTGCCAATCGTGTCAGAGCTACTTTTATGGCGTACGTGGGCTACTATTAGTATTATTCAGAGTATAAAAGAAACGGCCAATGTACTTGAACAATATGCTTGGCAAAAACCTGGACTCAGCGAGCCAAATAAAAGATAGGACATCGCTTGCGAAAAATGTTATATTCATAAAAAAACTTTTTAAAAAGAATTCTCAGTATAAAATATCAATTCATCGACAATAAAAATATTTTACTCAGGTTCAGAGGAAATCCACATTAATCCTAACATTACTAAAATTAAATCTTTAATGTGATAAAAATTATTAAATACTAGCTGTGCCCGCGACTTCGTTCGCGTGGATTACAGAATGCTTGGCATGTCTCCTGCAAAGCAAGGTTATAATAGTTTGCGGTGCTGCTTAAGATAGGAGCTTTTTTACTTTGGATTTGGGAACTTCCTGGTTGTATTTATAAGCAGACACTAACTTAGATACGGTATTCCTCCATGGTTTTCACAATGAATGTTGAAGAAAAGTGTTTTGTGCTAGTCTTTAAAATTTCGACTGTAAAACAGTATGTTCCCGCCGAGGTTCTTCTTATATTATATATTGGGCGACTTTTTTAACTGAGATTGATAAGCCAAATCCGGAACTATAAGGAGTCGCGACAAATAGTTAATAGAGTCTCCTGTCCGATTTTGAGAAATCTAAACTGCATCATAAGTTGTTTTTGATTTCATGATTCTCCAGGCCAGAAATAGAACCCACTAATTTTGAAAAAAAAAAACATCCTGTATTATTGCACCTCCTAATAGTGTCACCTGTAAGAATCAACTTTTGGAAAGTAATAGAAAGCGACAAATTAAAGGAAAAGATTTATTTTTTTACAAAATACCATTAAATGTATATATGAATTAGAAGTTAAGTAATCGATTCTACACAGACCCGGTAAGTTTAGAAAAAAAAGTCTGCATTACTTCGGACGATTTGTTTATAGGTTGCATCAAAATGCTAGTCACCTACTAAAGTAAGGAAGAGTGTGAACAATACAATCGAAAATATACAAAGTGAATAACTCAAACTAAAAGAATGTGAAGTTAATTTTGGTCCCCTTCACCTACTCCGTTACCTAGGTAGGTTTAGATAATTCTTAAAAGAATGGATCAATTTATTAAAAAAATTACATTTCACTGGACTCGGCTATTATACTCTTTAAACCTTTTTTCTCTATAAGCCTTTGCTTTTTGTTGGAGTTAACTGTATACTCCTGAAGTTGATGATCCTTATAATATGTGACAGTATCAGATGGTGCAATAATACGGAATGTTAATTTTCTGCAAAATCAACGTGTTCGTTTCTGGCTAGGAAAACCTTTTTTTTTTTCAAAAAACTAATTATACAGGTTTAGTTTTTATCCAAATCAGCTCTGTGACTCCTTTAATTATTTTTCGCTTATAGTTTCGGTCGTGGTCTATCATAAACAGTAAAAAATTACCCAGTAAATATATTATTATTTAAAATTATTATATTTATATAATATATATCTTTCCTATTTCAATCAAATATTGTTCACTATTTCATTGGTTTCAATTTTGTTCCTTATTACATTTCTGCCAGCTTTCTGCCAGTGAAAGTTTCGTCAAAATCGGTCCAGCTGTTTCAGATATTAGCCGAAAAAAATTGAGTGACAGAAAGACAGACAAAAATTTTAAGATTGGTAATTTTGTTGTAAGTACCGTGTATACTTTCATATGCATTTATTTAAAATTACAAACGGACACATCAATTTTATTTATTTTTATACCTTCCCTTTTTAAATCGGAAATTGTTCACTATTTTATTGGTTTCTACAATATTTTGTTATCGCGATCACACAATAACAAAATATTAAGAGAATTATCTCTTCTTTACTTATTCCTTTATTTATTTATATGGGCCTCACGTGATTAATGGACATCCCCTAATTGCTTGTGAAAGTCCCATCAAATTTGATTCAGCTGTTTCAGAGATAGTCGTAAAAAACAGACTGATAGACAAAAAATTAAAAAATAATTTTTTGATGTAAGTACTGTATATACTTTCATGCATTTAGTGAAAAGCATAAAATACTGTTCGACATGAACGCTTAAATTGACATAACTTTTTTTTTATGAATCGATTGAAATGAAATAAATACCAAATGTTAAGTGAACCTTACTGCAATATAATCATGAAAACCACATCTAAACCGGATAAGCCGTTTCTGAGATTAGCGGGCGCAAATGCACTGATAAACAGACAAACAGACAAAAATTCTAACAATTATTGTTTTGGGTTCTATTGCGTATGTAAAGGCCCAAATAATTTGTTTTTTTCATATATCTTCTATATACAGACGGTGACCCGTTAGAATTTTTTTATATATGTATAGATATTTTTAATATCTAAAATAGCAGTAAGCCTAAGTCACTCCTTATAACATTTGCTAACTGCAAGTAAAAGTACCATCAAAATCGGTTCAGCCGTTTCAGAGATTAATCGGAACAAACAGATAGACAGACAGACTGACAGACAAAAAATTAAAAAATGTATTTTTTGATGTAAGTACTGTATATACTTTCATGTATTTAGTGATAGGCACAAAAAAATGTTCAATGTAATTCTTTAAATTGACATAACTTTTTTATTTATGGACCGATTGACATGAAACAATGCCTAAATGTTAAGTGAAGCTTACTACAATATATTAGTGAAAACCGCATCTAAATCGGATAAGCCGTTTCTGAGATTAGCGTGCACAAACGCACAGATAAACAGACAAACAGATAAGAATTTTAAAAATCATTGTTTTGGGTTCTATTGCGTTAATAAAGGCCCCCAAGAAGATTTTTTTCATATATCTTCCATGTACAGACAGCGACCCGCTAGAATTTTATTATTAGTATAGATGTTATATAATAATAAGTTTTTAAATATTTGAGATTATTCTATCAATTGCAAAATATGGAACGCACTTGAAATACGAAACAGTGAGTTAAGAAACTTTTTTCCATACTTATTTAGTTTAGATGACTTGAAATTTGTTTGGATACTGTTAAATAGGTGACGTAGTATCAAAATACACCAATATCTTAAATTTGACTTTTTGGGGGTTGACACATTATTGCTTATCAGCATCCATTTATATGTATAGATGTATAACCTTCCCTTTTTAAATCAGAAATTGTTCACTATTTTATTGAGTTCTACAATATTTTGTTATCGCGATCACACAATAACAAAATATTAAGAGAATTATCTCTTCTTTACTTATTCATTGAAATAAAATATATTTTTTAAATAAAAGTAGCCTAAGTTATAATATTAGCTAGGTATAGGGGCTCATTAATCAAGTAATGTTTTTAAGAACTTTTTAGACTTGGTGATATTTCGTAATTTTTTTTCTTCCATCCCCTCTCCCTCCTCTGGGCCTCACGTGATTAATGGACATCCACTAACTGCAAGTAAAAGTCCCATCAAATTAGATTCAGCTGTTTCAGAGATTAGTTGTAAGAAACAGACTGACAGACAAAAAATTAAAAAATTGGATTTTTTGATGTAAGTACTGTATATACTTTCATGCATTTAGTGAAAAATACAAAATAATGTTCGATGTGAACTCATAAATTTACATAACTCTTTTATTTATGAACCGATTGAAATGAAACAATCACTAAATGTTAAGTGAAGCTTACTGCAATATATTAATGAAAACCACATGTAAATCGGATAACCCGTTTCTGAGATTAGCGGACACAAACTCACAGAAAACAGACAAATATCTAACAAATTATTGTTTTGGGTTCTATTGGCTAGGTAAAGACCCCCAATAATATATATTTTTTTATATATCTGTCATGTGCAGACAGCGACCCGTTAGTTTTTTTTTGTAAGTATCGATTAAAAATATCTAAATTAGAAGTTAGCCTAAGTCACTCCTTATAACATTTGCTAACTGCAAGTAAAAGTACCATCAAAATTGGTTCAGCCGTTTTAAAGATTAGTCGAAACAAACAGATAGACAGACAGACAAAAATTTAAAAATGTATTTTTTGGTATAAGTATTGTATATACTTTCATGCATTTAGTGAAAAGTACAAAATAATGTTCGACGTGAACCCTTAAATTGACATAACTTTTTTATTTATGAACCGATTGACATGAAACAAAGCCTAAATGTTAAGTGAAGCTTACCACAATATATTAGTGAAAACCGCATCTAAATCGGATAAGCCGTTTCTGAGATTAGCGTGCACAAACGCACAGATAAACAGACAAACAGACAAACAGATAAGAATTCTAAAAATCATAGTTTTGGGATCTATTGCGTTGGTAAAGGCCCCCAGTAAGATTTTTTTTCATATATCTTCCATGTACAGACAGCGACCCGCTAGAATTTTATTATTAGTATAGATTTTAATTAAATAATCACGTGATTTTACAAAATAATTACTAAAAAATATTTGCCAATAAGAAAGAATCGCAACAAATCAAAATGCAATTCGCACAAAGGCATAGACAAGATTTTTAAAAATATTTTAGTTATCTATTAAGAGGCAGCAACAAAAGGTCTATAAACCTCATTTCCCAAGTGAACCGGGGCAGAGCGCTGGTACCCCGCACGTGTCACACCTCTAATGTTTTCCAGTTAATGGCAGTGGAAGTTATAAAGAGATTGCATTTTTCTCGTTCTAACGACTAAAAAGTATCTGTGTTGATATCTCTTGGTTTATAAATACTAACTGATGGCTACTTTAATATAGATTTTCTCAGCACAAAAGACGAATGGCTGAAATTGATCAAGAGCATTTTTTAGTTGATAACCTCTTTAAATCCACCGAAAAATCAGTATGTTCTGTTTTAGAAAGTATCTCGTACTCATCCGTTATAGTTTTTTCTTTAATTTCGTTCTATATACTACCTACTAGCATTGTGCTTGAAATTTCGTTCGCGTGAAATTCAGTTTAATCGCGCACGCCTTCACATCGCAATAAGCGTGTAATAATCCCGAATAAATATTCGAGATTAAAATTATGTCCTTTCAAAAGACATAATTCAGCATTTCCGTTTTTGAGTGTATTCGTTACATACGGACATAGTATAAAAATATTTTATCTTTATAATATTAGATATTGACTATGTGGTGTTTTACTTCAGTTTGTTACCTCAGAACTTCGTCATTTTTCAATCGATTCAAAAAATTCTTTTTTTTTTATACTGTTTGCTTTTACACTCGAGTTTCTTGCCGGTTCTTCTCGGTAAAGATTTCATTCCGAAGAGGTGATAGCCTTATAAAAATCTAAAAAAATAAAAATATGACGTGATCTTGACGATTCGAAAGTCCAATGAAAAAAAAATGAATAAAGTATATTTTAAGTTTGAGTTTGAGGTTTAGTTTGAGTTTATCAAAGTCAGAAAGGAAATGAATAAGTATGTCATCCAAGTAAACGAAATTATGCATTATGCTTTTAAAGTTGTTTTAAAAAATCAAAAAATTTTGCCAATGTCACATTTAGTTACATATTTGGCATTCCCATACTGTGTCATCATCTTGAAATTATACGTACATAGGTATATGAATCAATGCTGCGATATCAAAGCTTAGTATGTTATTACATTCCTTTATTTTAAAACGTAATTTTTATTTGCACGAATAAATGCCCGAGCGGAAAGTGTGATTAATGACGCCATTTTGACGTTTACATGACGATGCGTTAAGTTGAAAACCTACAAAAACCATAAACACTCATTAATATCTTTACCTACATATGTTACTGCAATACATAACCACACATTTCTAATTAAGTGATAGGCTTGACTTGTGACCTGACATATATAAATGTGATTCATTACATTTTTAGTAGGTACCTAGTTGACTCAAACCACAAATACAATTTTACAAAACATGCTAATGTATTAACGAAAGTATAATAATTTTTTTTTTTAATTATTTCTTCAATGGGATACTTTATTTCGAAATCTACGAAAATTGTTTTTCTCTTATTAAATTAGAAATCGTAATAAACAAAGAACGCTTAGTACTTATAATTAGTCGATCTCAGCAGATGATTACGTGTTTCTAGTTAACACCGCTAAGTTTTCAAGGATACTTTAGTATTAAAATTCATCTTGTGCTGGACAATAATCATCATAAAGAAACCTGCATGTGTCGGAAGAAATTCCGACACATGTACATGCGCCAACCCGCAGTGGAGCAGCGTGATAGATTAAAGGCTTAATCTTCTCCTCAATAGGGTTGGAGCCCAGCTGTGGGACATTTGGAGGCTGTTCAAGTTATAGTAGTATTGAATTAGAAATAAGGATTGCCTTGCCTTGATTCATAATAACAAACAGGAAAAAATAAATGTGTAAATAGGTCGAAAAGCTAATCGGTTACACAATTTAACCAATGCCATCGTTACACTTGTTCTAACAATCAATCAAAATGAAAAGGTCGACTCGTATCATATACTCCTATTATACACATATAACTAAAGACCATGTTTATAAATAATTAAATAAGTATTTTAGAGCCGATCATTAAACTTTACTACAATCCTTATTCGTAACATATAGTATAAATGTGAAAGTAATTATGTCTGAATGTTACGCAATCATGCCTAAACTGCTGCAACGAATTAAATGAACCTTATTACAGATCTCTAGAGTCTAAAGCCTAAAAAAGCTTACATCATAGGTACACCCAAAGTATGGGAACATTAGCTTGCATACTTATATGTGCTTTGACACTTATAAGTGCCTTTACATTATATTTGAAACAAGAATGCTAAATAAATACAATGTCTCTATATGATTACTAATACTGACGGACTTCCTACAGCTTTCGGCGCATGCGCAGACCGCAGTGCGCGCTAATTTAGCGCACTTGAGCGTGCGCAGGATGTTTGGCGGGCGAGCTGAAGGATGTTACTATTAAAATACTGCAATGTTACGACTGTTTAATTGAATTTCTCAGTTATCTTTATATTTATCTTTTATAGAACTTTAGAAATTATTTTTTTATGCTGCTACTTCTTTAAGTGTCAATTCTGATTGTTTAATTAAAAAATGACTTTACTGTACGAAATTCAGCATATACTAAGCCCACGCATCTTTATCGTCAACGTAATCTTGTATAGAGTAATATGCATTAGCTATTAGACACTTTTTAACATACATGTTCGATCACCTCTATAGTAAATAGGATGTTCAACATCACTATCGTGGCCGCTCTACTTGTGTCCAGATAACAGCCGCGCTGTGGACGCTCCGAGATAAAAGAATGATTATAGGTATCCTCCTGATACTCGGGGTCCTTAACACTTTTAGGATATGGTGTTTTATTATTGAATAAAGAAAAAATAGTATGAATCACTCATTCTCACTGCAGAACAAACAAGCGAGGCGGTAAAAATGACATAATTATACTTTTGAGGCGAGATTCCACTTGTAAGTAAAGTCTCGTAACTGATATACAAGGCTTTTCCGAGAAAACGTTGAATTTTTGGCTATATATACGTGTAGCCTATACTAACCTATAAGATCCAATTAAAACAAAAAATAGTTCCGTGTAAAATATCCAACACATCCTCGGTTGACATCCTGTATTTAGCGATTCTGTAATCTAGTAACAGTCACTTAGGTAAAATTATATAACTTATGAATTTTAGTAAACATGTCTCTGAAAGTAATTTATTTCAGATTTAAAAGCAATGTTTAATAACTTATGTAACTCCGTAAGCAAAACTTACAAGTGTAATTCTCGCTTTATTTCTCAAACAGTACTCAATTTTAAACAGCCTTTAAGTTTCATGCTGTCACTCTTGAACAAAACGTGAAGAACACTGATAGCACGAGATTTAACGCTTAAAAGATTTCAGACATTAGCAGTAAGAGATATTTCAACAGCTAAATTATATCCGTGACTTCACCAACATATGTAGTTTCGATTTGTCCCATAACTGCGTTGCCAAGTAAAACATTCGAAGTCGGCGCTAAGTAAAATCTTTTTTTTTAAATAATAAAATAACCTTTTAAAACGTGTTATTTACTGCGTCCAATTTCAAAAAGTTTTATTTTTTTTGCCTTTTAGTTTATTTGTATCTATTAAATTAGTTTTTGAAGTCGGTTTGTTTTTGTTGTAAACATTTTTATTAATCATAAGTTTACAAATAAAATAATCGTATTAATAAGTAAATAGCAGGTGGTGAATTACCGCTATCACGACGCGGTACATTTTCACAGTTGATTTCTGATTTTTGTACTGAAACGAAACAAACAATCTGTCAAAATGTTGCGATAGCGATCGCTTCACATATCGGTTTTGAATATAACTTGAATATTTCAAACGTATTAAATGTAAATGCGAAAGTTAAGCCGAGGCCTCGGAGCGGTTTTATATTTAGTTTGAAGAAACCCTAAGTATCATGAAAGAATAAATAAAGATTAGGATGAGTAGAATTATTTTTGGGTTATATTTCTTCTTTTTGTAACAAAGTATAACGAAATTCGTATTATTACGAATTTATAATATAATGTTAATCATGAGCAGTAGTGAATATTTGCGGTTTGGTGACGAAGCTATACGTCAATCTTTATCTTCTTTTATAAAAGTTATGGCCTTAGGCGAGAATTACACCAACAATTTAGCTCCCTAACTTTCATAGGAGATTCACATAACTTGTTTCTCATTGCTCTACACCTGAAAGAATTTACTGTCAGTATCTTATTTTTGACGGACTCGCAGCTTTCACAGGTCTACCTAGGTAACCGTTACCAGGTTACAGAGTTGTTTCAAATCACTTAAAACTAAAACTGACAAATGTAATTCTCGCCTTAGATTCATTCATGTCGGCGGTGTCACGTGAACACTACCTAATTGTTTATGTTTGGTTACCAGAAACCACAAACCTAAATATATACAATGTACCCAGTATTCCAGGGCACGCACGCTGTGCCGCAATCTAATATTAATAAAGTAATAGTAAAACGCATTTTACAAACAATATTTTATAAAATATTATAATTTTTATATAAGCTTTTATATAATTTTGTCGTGTGTTTTGTTTAAATTTCTTGCATCAAAAATACAAAAATATAAATGAACATTACTTAGGCGACAACTACACTATACTCTAGTGTAGTTGTCGCCTAAGTTAAAGCAATTTTTATCCAATCGCCCTCCTCCATAATGAAAGTTTTATATATTCTTAGAAATATCATTATATCTTATTACAAAATTCTACCAATACTTTTTATCCTTAAAATGGGTAACGTAGAAATCTAAAAACATTAATTTTCGTGATTATAATATAATTACTTTTAAACTTTAAAATTTCGTAAAAGAAAGGAAAAACGGTAGTATCTTAATGCGCGTTCGCTATATAATTATTATAACTCACACACACATTTGACACATTTTAATTATGATAACCAATTATTTCTAACTTGCTGGAAATGGAGTTTTGCACAAACGCTTTAGAGAATTCCAATATTCATTTTGAAGAATGTCATTTCACGTTCAACATATCTAATGGTCTCGATTTTAAATGCGAGTTTATATCGCTAAGTTTTGTCCATTAAACATAGAATTGAATTGAATTGAAGTTTTCAAGTGCCAAAATTATGTTTAAATTTTTCTTGTGCTCCGTAGTAAAAGGAATATTGCGAGGAAAATTGCATGTATCTGGAGAAATAACACATATGTCTGTGAAGCAGTTAGTGGATTAAACCTTCTTTCATATCCACGGAGGATATCCTCCTTTATAGAAGAAAAGCCTTTGTTTAACGGTGGGATTTACAACCTGTCTAATTAACCTGTATCTTTTGCTTGCTTCGCTCGCATTAATGAAGATTTTATTTTAAATAATAATATAAATAAATAAATAAACGCATCATACTCAACGGACCCCATTATCTAGGGTTGTATGATCCTGTATTGGGGGTCCGGAAACACACAAAATACAAGCACAAATACCCAGAGCACGGCAAACATGTGTGTAACCAATACAGACGTTTCAGTCAGAATTTAAAATTATATGCATTATACATAAAATATATGTACGTAATGTACCTATGTAATGCAATAAAAAATATAGATTTAGTGGCTAGAGATTTCGTATATTTTACATCGCACAAACAAAATTCGCTCTATCATTATTACATTCGTTTATTTAAATTACAATCTATTTTGAGAACGTTGAACGAATTTTAGTTGGAAAATTTCTTATGGGTTCGCATTATCGTCACGCTCATGTCAAGTGTGGGCACGAACATTGAGAATTAAGGATTTCCATGCTTTTAACCAATGATTTGAATTATTGTAATATTTATTATTTCACTTATATCATACTTTGAAGTTTTCTGTAGTCTGTAGTCTGTCTGTATATTTGTTTTTATGAGGCAGAAATTATATTTGTAAGTTTTTACTCTCGTAATTACCATGAAATAACTCTGTAACCTGGTAACAGTTACCTAGGTAACCTTACGAAAGCTATGAGTGTCAAAAATAAAGATAAAGACAATAAATTAAGGATGTAAGGGGAACAAACATTTTATGAAAATCTTTATAAAAGTCTAAGAGCATAATTATAATTCTTACCTCAAATGAAGTATGTTAGTAACATAACTAACAAGTAATTCTGTATTACTTATTATGTCGTAAGTCATAACGTCATTTTATTTAAATTATCATATTATAGTTTAAATAAAGTGATGTTACATTTCCATTGGCAATATTTTGATTTAGCAGAGAAATGTGTTTCGTTGCAAGCAATTCACGGTTCAGTGGCCGCTTTACAGCGCTTCAATAGTTCGCCGGACAAGCTTAGTGCTGGCCGGCCCCCGGTCCTGTCGGAGACAAAATACGTATAATATGCTGATAAATTTTTCTAACTATAGATATTATAGATACATATTACACTAAAAGTGTGTCTGTACTAAAATTATAAAGAGGTAAAATGAGGGGTACATACATAAAGGGGGTAATCTCTAAAACTAGTGATCCGATTTAAAAAAGCCTTTTTTCGCACGATAGCCCACTTTTTGAAGATGATTCCAAATTCAAAAATTGTCAATTTTGGGACATCGCACAAATGAGTTGCATTTGGCAATTTTGCCGTACTTATTTGGACTTTAAAGTCTACTACTACGTTCTACTAGAAATAATTAAAACTAGACTAGTAAAGCACTTTAGCTAACTCGTTGCAAAGACACTTTTAATTCGGTCACTTAAATAAGCGTGGCGTATTACATAAGTACTAAAAACACTCCCAGACTTAAGAGTTACTTTTCAACTTCGCGCAAATTTATCGGAACTAAATAACGAAGCCATAGCACGATATAGTTTAGTGGATCGTCAGTCTTAGTCACTTGTAAACACAATTATCAAGTGGTATTGTGAAGGGCGCGTGCCCGAGTGCCCTAACTCCTAGCTTCCAGAGAACTTAGTCGACAGCTTTGGTCGACAGTCCAATCGGAGTTCGTACGAGGCGCGCACGTGCGTCGTAACGCTAGCCGACACGACAATCGTATTATATACACGATATTTTATAAAAGAACTTTTGGAAAAATAAACTTTTAATTCAAATTATTTTGTGCTAGATTTATTTGTGACCCAATCAGTGTTGTGAATAACGTATTTTTGATTTGTGATTCGCATAATATACGCTGTGTATATTTTTGGTAAGTGAATATGATTGTTTTAATGAACATTATTGTGTTTTATTTAGTTTATTAAAATATTATTATTTTCGCTGAAATCAATTTGTTATTTATTCGTTAAAGTTCCCTATTTTTTCTATGATTTATATCAACCTTATGATATCCTTCCTTATAAATAATTTGATTATTTATTAAAAATAAATACACTTTCTTGAAATAAAACTAAATAATTGTATCCTTTACATATTTTCTAACTTAAGTCGATGTTAACGCAATAAGCGCGCGGCGTGTTTTTTCGACCGGCCGGCGTCTACTTATTCGTATGCAGACTATAGTTTTGAGCCTACTTGAAGAATAAGAAAACGATATAACATATTATTGTAAATTTTAATTTTACAGCCATACTTATTCTAAATTTCACAATAATTTCATTTTTATTTATAAAATATAGAGTAGTTTTGTAAACCTAAAAGAAGGTACTTATTAAACAAAAAGATACCATTTTTTAATCTTACTCTATGCCACAAAACAAAAAAATGAATGCATTAATTCAAACAGTTTTTTTTATAATCTTTATGTTTTAACCTACAAAAGTCTCAATAAATGTTCGTTTTTCGCAAATATTTTAAAACATAAGAAAAAGGTACCAACTTCTTTATTTGAATATTAATTTAATAGCATATTTACCTTTTCATTTAAAAAGGTAGTCACTAAAAGCAAAAAATTAGCAACCAGGAATCAAATCTGCGACCTTTAAATCCGATACTTTTAATTTTAATCAAACACTCAACACACAAGGTCACTCGTAACAAGAAACACAACAAAAACTTTGAACTAAGCAAAAGCTTATATTTGAGAAGTGAAACAACAACAACAATTGACCTATTATAAAAAATAAATCTTAAAATATAACCTTGAAGATGTACGCAATATAATAAACAATAATAATGAGTTGCTAAAAAAAACTTAACGACTTGAAATATATTTGTACTCAATTATTTTTAGGATTTCTGTATTCGAAGCGTGCGTACGGAACAATATTAGAAATGCTCCTGCTCGATTTAATAAAAAAAAAATAAAACGACGCGAATGCAGTCACAGCCACAAGCTGAAGGTACAAGCCATTAAAAATACAGCTAGAATAACATCATCTATCATTTTATTCCTATCTTATTAAAATTATTCCCCATCAATCTTCTAATTAATGTGCATAATCGATAAAGCCCCGAGGCATTTGAAACGATTGCATACAAGAGCGGATTTGAACCCATAACCCATAAGTGCATTAGTACGAGTACTTATCAATTTGCGCTGCACGACTCGGGTCGCCTCGAGCATCAATATGTCTTTGTCGAATATAAGAGATCCTTTCGTTTTTCTTATCAGGTATTAGTAAGATTAACAACGAATACTATATTATTCTAGCTACACAACCCGCGATTTCAGATAAGGAATAAAATATGGCCCAAGTCGGATCCAGGATTTTAGGGAGGATACAAGATTTTGGTAGAGGCTTCACTTAAGTCATGGTATGACATTTGTCTAGGGCGATATCCGGATTTATTTGGGGGGAAGAGGTTTGACCCCTTAGCTAATAAACTATTTGATAATTAAAGCTATCTCTTCATATTTAATATCTTACGACTGATTCAACACCACAGCTCGTGACCACGTCGAAACGTCGGGCAATAAAAAGGTATTACTACCACCATTAATTATCGCGATAAGACCCGTTATATTAAATATGAATAGTATAAATCGCGAAAGTTTAAAATATATAAAGCTATCTTTATTTTATTCAAATAAGGTGGGTTCTTATACAAAGTAATCCTAAACACAACGCGATACATTTTGACAGATTCAAATAACAACTGTCAGAAATGTTCCGCGTTGTGACAGCGGTAGCTCACTGTAATTAGTCGGCATTTAAATAGTCAGAGCGTGGAAAACAAAAAAGATACTAAATTTCCGGTTTCCAATTGTAAAATTGTGTAAGCAATTCGTAAATAAATATAAAACAATAACACCCACTGTTAATTCAGATATTGTACTGGTACACTTACATAATTAAGAGATATGATTGTAAATTAACATCGTATTTATATAAGTATATACATAACTACATATATTAAAAAGCTCGTGATGAAAACTCAATTAAAGTCGGAGCGAGTCGCTAGTTAATAATTGAGTTATCGATAACACCGGCCGAATTTATGATAGTGTTAGAACAAAAATATTATTCGATATTTTGCTATAAATAGATCTCGATACGCAGACAAACAACGATAAATATCTTTTGAGTCAGACGTGAGCTAGGAATGCACTCTTCTCGTTTAACCTACATTATAAAAGTTATGAAAACAGAAATTGACCTCAAATCTAAAATTTTAAATATTAAATTAATTTAAAACAGGGTGTCAACTGGGCATATGCTATTGTAAATATCTTACCCCCTCTACCAAAATCGATCTTTAAAAGTTAAAAAAACTAAATAACATTTTTTTTTCATAAATGATGACCCAATACTTTACGCCTATACGAGCATACAAGATCCAACGTTTAAATTAAAATAAGTTTTTTTTAATAAAAAAAAAAATAATAAGATTTTTACTTTTAAATAACGATTCTGTTAACGTTGGTAATATGTCCATGTTGAATACGTGCCCAGTTGACACCTGTATATTTGTTAACTTAAAATGTGATCAATTTTTCCAAACCTAAACCTAACCGATATCCATCTAAAATAAGAAAGCCTGTAATGATTGCATTAATTACGAGCGATTTTCCTTCGTCCATTGAGGAGTTTTATTCACCAATTCGTCTCGGCTGGTGTTTATTGCTCGACTGCCGAGGTTTATATTTTTCGAGTGTAAATATGTGTAACTCTTTGGCACGCTCTATATACATATAATAGCCTAAACCGTGTAACAGATTTGAACATTAACGTATCATTTAATTAGACTCAGTTGTAACAGTGACATATAGAATATTATTCCCCAGAATTTCCGTGGGAACATGAGGTACACGGGAAACGCCGATTTAGAAAACTACTTATTGGATTTCAAAATTTCACTAAAGTAAAATTCATGATAGGTGTACAATATTAGTAATATTTTTTTGGGGGAATTAGGATTTTCATTTTTTTCATCACATACGCCTTGTTAAATATCTATCAAAAATGTCCCAAAATATGAAGACATTCGTAGTAAGTACACTGATATTTTCAGAGTCGTTGACGTTGACTTCTGAGTCAAACACGCGATCCTAACAGAACTCAGTTGCAATCTTTATAAACATAGACATACTATTATCTTATAAAGTTAAATGCCCCTTAAATTATGCAAATTATAGTAATATTATTCTTTCCTTCGTAATTATAGAGCTCTGGGTCTTATATTATGCGCTATCATTCGTAAGTATTAGCTCTTGCTTTAAAGACTATAAATTTGCCTAGCTATACAATTTTATGAAAGCTATTCGTGTTCAGATATTCTATCTAGTATATTCCCGGCTATACCAGGGTTTCCTTAGTCTCTATATTAACAGCTCTATATATATTACAGTCTATATATTAATTAACAGCTGCTGATTTTACACAAAGTGATTACCATCACCACCACTACGCGTAAAGGCCAGAAAGAGTCTACCACTAAGAGTAACGATCGTTATCAGGTAATTTTGATAACAACCAATAGCTGTACGTAGTCTGTAAAGCTCGGTGGAAAGATAAAAACTAACATACAGACCTAGAAATAAATGTTGAATGTAGTTAATACAAATATATGCCCTATGCAGATATCGAATCCGCAACTATCATCAATTATGCTACATCTATTGCCATTACGCCACTCCGGTCTCCCGATTCGTTCACAGATAAAAAAATATTTTTTCTAATGAACCGATTTAAATAAAATTAGGAACAAAGATAATCTAAAACCTCAGAAACGACATAGGCGCATTGGGTTTTTAACGCAAAAAATGGGCTAAAATAGAGGTAAAATAATAGAAATAATAAATAGGAGTAAATAACTGCGCAGACGTAGTCACGGTCACCGTCTAGTTAGCTATAACTACTCAACGATGTTGTTATCAAATATCGTACAAAAATAAAACAATTTCCATTCTACGGTATGTCGTGGTGACAGATAAAGCTCAGTGATTGCGTTCATTAGGAGTTATTATTTAATTTGTTTGTTCAGCCATTATTCTGTTCAAACTAGTGGTTGATAAGTAAATTATTTTAATGATTAAAAATACTTTCCGATGCAGTGGTCACTAGCTTGTGTTGTAGTGGATTCAAGCTTTGTTCGGATCAATTTTTCTTTAGGCTAGACTTACGTTGTGAACTAGGTATAATGTCAATTTTTTTTGCACAGAGTATCCTAGTTTAGAAGTTTTTAAGGAGTTTGTTTGTTTGGTTGAATGTATTAATCTCAGAAACTACTCGTGCGTCTTAAAAAAATATTTTTGTGTTGAAATAGGCTATTTATCGAGGAAGGCTTTATATTCTCACGTTACGACCAAAAGAAAATCAGAATGGATCAGTGAAAAATATTGTAATAACAGTAAAAAATATTTCTTTTGAGAGCGTCCGTTGAACCGTGAACTGCGTAAATGGTTCGAGTATACCTACTAAAATATATTCCATATTTTAGTAAGTTTTTTCCTCAAATAAACGCAAGTAAAATCGCGGGGTACAGCTACGTATACGATAAGAATTTATATTTTATTCAAAACATCTATTATTCAAAATGTAACAATAAAGAGTAAAAGATCTGAAGGATCTAAAAGGCGCTTTTATTTCAATTCAAAATATCATTATTCCAACTCCGTTCTCATGTTTTCAATTTAATTCGATTCCGAATTGTTTTTTTGATATTCAATTTTTGTTACAGCCGATATCGAATCTGACAATGATATTCGCAATGATTCGAACACATTCCGACACGAAACGACACTGAGGCGACTGCTAATGAGCGTCTAATTTAAAAATAATAGTCTAAATATAAATAAAAATGTACAACATGGCAGCTATAACACCTGAAATGACCACCGAGTTCTTCGACAGTAGCACATTATTCTCTGACTTCCTGTCCAATGGAACTGAATCCGTTGCTACTGGATATTTGATGAACAATGCCACTAACTCCACCATGAGCTCGCTGAGACCCGGGGGGAAGATGTTCGGGCTGATCGTGAAGGTGGTGTATGCTATCGGGATAATTGGCAACGCGGCGGCCATCATCGCGCTGAGGCGCGGAGAGCGCCGCGTCAGGAACCGGAAGCATTTGCTGCTCCTGACGTCTCTAGCCGCTAATGATTTGGTTGCTTTGGTGAGTAATCCTGCCACAAGTTTGCCAGTATAATTATTTTGATTTCGATCATTTTTTCTTGGTTCAAAAAGCACTTAATTTTTAAAAAGTTTAGATCCTTCCAAGTATTAGACGAGAAATATAAGTATTTATTTTAAAATTGAAGTTTTGCTTTTAGACTTTTATTAAGACTTACAGAATTCGAGCTCCTCCAGTTTTCGCATATTTTCATACATGTTTATTTTAATATATTCAGGTTTGGTTTTATATTAATATTTATTAGTTAAATATAAGGAAGTCAAAGAATATAGATGAATATATTTAAATTAAATTTAATATTTATTTAAAGAAATTTTACATAAATACTCCTGACGCAAATAGACCTCATACCGTATAAAAAATAACCTAAAACCTCTTTGCGCTCCTGTGCTTCTTACGTAATACTTGAATTTTCTCAATTTTAATAATTAAAAGAGATTTCAATTTTATTGTGTTTCGTATAAAAACAAGAATTGTAATCTGGTATAAAGACTAAAATGTGTTGATAAATTCCGAAGAGCACGTAAGAGTTTTTTCAAGCGACGGAGAAATATGTTGATAATCCTAGCTCCACACAACGCCTTGAACTATTTTATGCTAGTAAAGTAAAGCAAACACACCGCTCGCATATTTGTCTAAGCACAGAGAAATCACTTGAGAATTCAGATGTATGTACCTACTCGTAACTTCTTAAGTAAATATTTTCACAAACATTTTATTAGGATTTAGGTAATATTCCTGAAAATTATTCATGTTTTCAAGTGTTTAATTTTTTTTTAGCCCTTAGTTTCAAGTGCTTTTTAAATTAATTTAAAGTGATCAATTATTTTTGGTGTTAAAGTCCGTATGGCTTGACTTAAAAAGCAATATTAAGTCCAATCACCGTCCACATATGCTTACTTAGATACATAAAGTAGATTCAGGAAATACTGAGTGTATCTGTTAAAACATTATAAATATCAAGTGATTCATACAGAGCTAGGTATTTTCCAAAAACTATAAGTGAAACAATAATATGCGCGTCATTCTATAGGCTGCCATAGTAAATCTACCAAATATGACACAAAACCACTCAGCCGTTGTAACGTGATTAAGTAATAGGCAATTAATCTTTTGATATTCTAGCAGACTGTCTGCGCCTCGTTACGCCTCGCTAAATTTCGGCACTCGCTTAACAGCTTCCAAAATGTTGTAGTAGTAACTGCCCCGCTATGCGTCGCAGCGTGTTGTTTTTTAGCCTGCAAAGTTTTTCCAGCGGCTTCGTTCAAATGTAAATTTTGTTACGCCGGACGCCCATTTAAGGCCAGAATTATATTTATTAGTTTTACTCTCGTAATTAACGCGAAACAACTCTCTAACCTGGTAACTGAGATAGCCTTACGAAAGCTGTGGCGGTCAAAATTAATACACTGTCAGAAAATTCTTTCAGGTGTAAAGCAATGACAAACTTTTGTAATTCTTTATGAAAGTCTAAGAGCACAACTTATATTGTAATTCTTGTCTAAGACTTGTTTCTTTCTATTTATGGTCAGTACGACATACTCGCCACCTTTATTTTCTCACTGGGGAATGCATTTATGCATTCTGCCCAATAATACAGGTGGGTATTAGGAACTCTTGGTGACTAGTGCCCCAGACTTCCCACTAAAATCCAACGATGCCCTCATCGTCCTAGTAGAGCGCCACGGGATCGCAGAGGCATGCTACCGTGACGCCCCGAACTGTTGGCCCGCCTACGCGTGCGTTCTTCGCCTAGAGAATGCTTCCGGGCACTGAAAGCACTTTCTCGCTGTGGCGACAAACGCACACCTACAGTAACTTAATGGATCTATATCTATAACTTTTCCGCAAGTGCAAACAATAAATTGAAAAAGTTTTTTAGCGATCAAATGAACGGTATAGCAGCTCATAGAATATGAAAAAAAAATTAAAACATTATTTTTGATACATTACATAGCTTATTAAGATTGCCATCAGTGAATATTGTTAATGTATTAGTAATGCCGCTGCAATAGACTGTGATCCAACGCTAGATTATAAATCTAAATAGATTGGTTATATCCGCCTGCATTATTGCATCGTTACAGAGTGACGTGAGGTGCAACGAGTTCTGAAACGTCTATTTCATCTGTCTGTTCGACTTCATCTCGAAAAGCGCGCTATTTCAACTTTTTTTTAAATTAAACTAATGTTACTATACTAATGCTTGCTGAGTTAACGCATTTAAAGAGAAAATGTCTTCAGTTTTATAATAAAAGTGTCAATTACATCTATTGCCGAGATTTGTAGGTTTTAATTAGGTAGGCAAAATTAATCTTGTTATTTACCTACGTCAATGTGAAGTGCAAAGTGGGAGCTAGTCGTTGGTAGAGAAAAAATAATGTGTTATTATATTATAGAGATTCATGTTGCGAAATTGTATAATCAAAGGTAATGTCAAAATAATGAAGATGTGTATACAATTTACTCATTCTCACGAAATTTATTTTTGATATTACATGTGTGACTTCTGTATTATATCGTATTTTTAACGCAAAAGTAGATAAAACAATGGTTAATCATAGTGTACGAAATATAACATAGTAATACCATTTAGAGAAGTAAAAATTATAAGGTTAATCGTATGCGTCGACAATACAACAAAATACAGTCTACGGAATGACAGCAGAACGCGCCGACGCGCGACGTATATTATAATGATAGAGCCGGAAGCCATCCGTCCCTTCCCATACTTCCTATTCGTCTTCATCCGATTCAAGCCGGCGACGTATTTGTGGCTACTGTAATGCTGCAAATATTTATGGGTGAAAATGACTTTACCTCAGGTTAACCGCCTGTTCGTTTGTCCTTAACTTTCATAAAATATTAGCTCCAAGTTTCACTCTCGCTTATTGTTACTGCTTATATGAGTCTTAGCGTGTTGTAATATACAGCCTATAATCTTCCTCAATAAACGCAAAAATAATTTTTCAAATCTGATCAGTAGTTTCAGAGATTACCCTTTACAAACTTACAAACAAATTTTAGCTCTTTTAATATTAGTATAGATTAGTATTATAGTATAAGTATTAGTATATATAGGACTTAGCCTTTTTTTCTTGCTGGGAAATACATTATCGCGTCCCGCCAGAGATAAATTCAAGAGAGTATGTAGGACTCCTGGTGAGGACTGCCCCAGATTACCCACTAAAATATAGAGCGTAGCCTGCTACCAATATCGGGAGTGATATGTTCGTGTGGTGTCAGGTGGGCATGATGTGCGCGATGGTGGTGTCGGAGCAGCTGCCGTGGGCGCGCGAGACGCGCGTGTACTGCGCGGCGCGCGTCGTGCTGCGCGTGTTCGGCGTGGGCAGCGTGTGCATCGCCGTCACCATGGCGCTGGAGCGGTACCTGGCGCTCACCAGGCCCTTCCTCTATCAAAAGGTATGTTCTATTCTTACTTACTCGCTAAAATATATCAAAAAGTTCTAAAAGTTTTTAAACCTTTTTTTAATTTTTGTTCGTTTAATTTTTATTTTTTCAGTCTTTACTAAATTTTGTTCTTACATATTTTTAAGACGGCGGAAGAAGGCTATTTATTTTATTTTTCTGATCTAGTTACAGTATTATTATATGATTTTCTATTTGTTTTAAAGACTATGCGTGCGATTAAAATGTTATCGCGTTAAGGGAGAGCTTAAGATATCACAGCTGACAGCCCATTAGCAGTGCTTAGAGAAAAGCTTTCACTGGCCGTATAAACTTTATATTTTCTAATCATTTTTATTATTTATTTATTTATAACGGGTTACCAACAAGTTACACAATCATTACATGGATATAAACAAGACAGCATAACACATTTATAAAAAGGCGCCTTAATTATAACACTACATTTACCATATCAACGAAATTTAATATTTCAAAAGTGACAGAATAAAATAAAATAAAATTATAGTAAATTAAATTAAAATTAAATAAACCTAAATTAAATAATATAAGTCAAATAATATAATTAATTTATTATATTTCTAGTGTCGTAGTTAGATTATCAGTAGATACATTATAAGTACATTTTATTTTGTAATGCTTTAAAAAAATGTGCTAATAACTCGGATAAAAACTAAATTTCGTAATTTATTAAAATAATAAACATACATATTTTAAACATACCATAATAAATAACATAAAACTTAACTAAAAACGGACAAAATAAAATTTACAAATAGAATGACAATGCAATAATAACCACATGAAGTCAATAATTTTTTTTTTCGTAAATTAAACTGACTTCAAAAACAAAACTAAATAAATGTTTTCTACAAAATTTTAAAGTCGGTGCCAGTAACACGAAAAAGGTCTTACTTGACGCCGACTTCGAATGTTTTACTAGGCCTATACCCTTTTAAACAAAAAAAAATTGAAAATCGCTCCACAAACGACTGAGTAACCGGTGAACATCTATAAAAAAAGTCCCCGATGAATTGAGAACCTCCTTTTTTGGAACTCGGTTAAAAAATAATAATTATGTAACAGACAAATTCATATAGGACGCATTAGATATATGTAACATCTCGTAAATAACCGTAAAGCGATTTGAAACGCAACCTTATATCACTCAGTGATATAAAAGCCATAAAATCCATTATTAATAGAGTTGTTTTCACAAAACACATAAAACAGGGGGCGTGTATGGTGTTAAGACTGTTGAGCTATAAACGGAGGTGCGACTCAGTGACCAGCCAGTTAACGAGCATGCGAATAGACCGCCTAGGGTCACCATCATTTATGGGGTTTTTCCTTTTATTGTACATTTATTTTATAGACTACTTTGTTTATTGCATTTATATTTCTATGTTCCGCATTAAATTAGATTTTACCAGTTTTTACTGTAATTACATACATATATGAAAGATGTCGTAACTAAAAATTAATTAATTATTAAACTGAATCAACATAAAAATACGTATTTAACTAATAAACTATCTGTAATGTGAAGTATTTTGACGTATTGTAATTCACATAACTGTGTAAGTAAAACAAGAAACTCGCTGTCCAAAAATCTTAAATTGGCGAAGATGTAGAAAAGACAAAGCCTCTGAGATCAAAGATATCCGTACACGGAGATCGCGAGATCATTCATTGAGAAAAAATATACGCACATTTTAGACTTTTCAGCCGACAATCTGTTATTAAAAAACTATTGTAAACAAGCTTTTCCCTGCGACGTTGCTCGCATTAATGTATGTACGTTTCGTTATGCCGGACAGCCGGACGATCGTATGAAATTTATATTTCTATCTGCTGGATACGATTCGCGCGCCATCTATTGGAATTTATTTTTACTATACTTATAACCTTAAGTGCAAACAATACATATACAAAAGCTTGCCCGTGGTATGTGAATCGAAAATCCGACTGTATTCAAAACAAAAATGAACAAATATTTATAGAGTTTAATTGTATGTCCTGTTATATTTTGTCTCTGTTGTACATTCTGTTGTAGATTTAATTTTCCAATTCTTCCAATTGATCTTATAATTTTGTGCTTTACTACCCGTTCTATCAAATAATTTACACAGAATTTAGATGAAGTTACCACAATGATTATGTACATACAAACAAGATCACGTGTTCCACGTGTGAGCGCGTACTTGAATCAAAATATATGACTTTCATATAGATGGTATCATCATAACGAAGTTAAAATATGCACAAAAGTCTGAACAAACAATACGTCACCTGGACTTAGATTGGAGAATTGTTTATTTATTATTTTTTATAGCTGTCAAATAGTATTAAGTGGTCACAGATACATTTGCAGCACCAGAGGAGTCACAAACGCCAACTTAAAAAGCAATAAGAGATGAGACGGAGTAGGGAGTAAGGAAAGAAATGGCAAAGGGTTTTAGCTTTCCGCTCTTTCACACTGTACACGCAAGCCTTAATAACTATTTTCCGTCGATCATCTGTGCTAAGTTGTATCGCAGTCGTAAGTAATCTAGAGTAGAGATGGTGGTTACAACACTTCGATCTCAACCGATGATCGTGGGTAGAAAACCCCGGCTAACACCACTGAGTTTTTAAGTGCTACATGAGTGTTTAAATTTATCTCGTGCTCGGCGGTGAAGTCGTCAAAAACCCTGAATGTGACGGAAGAAATTCTAACACATGTAGTGTGTGGAGCAGCGTGGTGGATTAATCTCTAAACCTTCTCCATAATAGGAGAGTACGTATTTGCCCAGTGGGACATTTACAGGTTGTAACTTTACTTTATTTTACTATACATAAATAATCAACGACTATAGACCAAAAAAAAACTAAATAGCCAGGTCGAGCTCAGCTCGTTATAAATCTACATTATGTGGGTATATTTACTGTAAATCGAGTTAACAGATAAAAGCGTCAGGACGGCGAAATAGCACATTGTTCTTACTTCTGACCATTTGGAAACATACGACGTCAATTATATTGTTGTCAACATATAAGGTATGTCGCTGTAATTAGATTTATGCTATTTAATTCTTATACGCATTTTCTAATCGGCAATACAATAATCTAAATACATAATAACGAAAATATGTACATAAAAAAAATTTATGCTCTACGTCTCTTAGGGAATTCATTTTCAAGTACAGGTTACTTTAGTTTACTCTAGCGCAGTCAATAATTAGGGAGGTATTTTTAAATAATTAAATAACGCTAGTTCTCTGTTTGAAGGTATATATATTCTCTTCTCAAAGACAAAGAAATAACTAAGACCTTAAGAGAACAACCGACTTTCATTCTATTTATTTCGGTTTAAACACCAAAGAACTGAAATTATTTTGATACAAAATTCTATGAGACCAATCTGAAAGTATATCCTATTAAATATTAATTCGATTAAGAAATAACGGAGTCCTGAGGTAACAAACATTTAAAAACATACTCTATGAATTGAGAATCCTCTTCTTTAAAGTCAGTTGAACAAGATTTAAGAAAGATCGAATCATCAAAAATACTAATTTCCAATAAATAAACCAAACAAATTAACTTGTATGGATAAAATTATTCCAATTCCAGTTTACGCAAACACTTATGTTTTATGCGTTTTACATTTCAAACTCGTATAGTGAAGGATGCTAATCTCCCGCGAAGTGGGTCACACCAATGTAAAAGTATTCTTAATGAACATAACCAGGTGTCTCACGTGGTGGCGCAATCCCATAGACGGCGAGCTACGTTGAATAACAAGTCTTTTCAGTAACACCCATTTTTAATTGACTTAAAAAAAGAGGTTCTGTATTTGACCCGTATGTATGTTTGTAAGCTTGAATATTTGCGATTTTGTCGAAAAATACTAATCCTGTTTTAACGGTTTCTTGGTGTTTAGATGCATGTTTTTCAAACAAGGATTTAGTATACGAGTATTTATATTAGGACTTATAGAAGAATTTCATTTTTTATCCTCAAAGATCTTTGAGGATAAAAAATGAAATTCTTCAATAACTAACGGCAAATAATCCACGATTACTGCTATTATAAGTCTGTGTATACAATAGTTCTGTTTTAAGTCCTAGACATACCTATTATCTATTGTATTGTGGCCTAAGACAACGTAAGAATGTGGACGGCCCAGCTTCCAGACTTTGCGTTTTAGAGTCAAGTACTTACTTACTTTAAGCCCAACTGATATTTGTTTATAAGACATGATATTATTGGTAGCAAAAATGATGTCTTCTCACGATTGACCATTTAAAGCTATTTTTATAATACTATTCAGTTTGTTGTATAGTTTTAAATCGTTCTTGCATAGTTAGATTTAAAGTTTCTTTAAAGGGAATTGCTAAAATGAGCCTCGTTAAAATGACTCGTTAAACCCGTCGCTAGATCTTGTATTAATAAACCCAACAGTACAAGATATACGCAAGATTGAAAATAACAACACGTTGCGCAAATGATTGAGGAAAAATGTAAATCGTTGAACTGGAGGTAGGACAATATTTACGATTCAAATTCTGTTTTGCGTCCGCTCCGTGTGACAACTACTAATATTTTGAAACTAATTTTTATCGAAAGTTCTTTTTATGGAGTCCCAGTAGTCTTTTTAATTTAAACTTTTATTTTGACAAGTAAAACTATTACAATAAAACGCTGGAGGTATTAAATTTCGAAACGTAAAATAATTAACTGTTGTATCTATTTAGGATTAATTAAGAAAGTGTATTTCGAAATTGCATTTCTAAATGGGACCAAGGATCAAAAACATTTGTATGCAAATTCTAATTTCTGATCTTGTCTGTAATTTTTAGTACTCAAAAGCTGTAATTTGGCACGGGTAACGGTATATACATAGTATATACATATCAATCACGTCGATTAAGTGATAATATAAAATCTTGAAAAATGATTTACAGGACACCTACGCCTAAATTGTATTTGAATTCAAAAGAATTTTTTTTTTCGTCTAACCCATAAATGGTGTTGTTAAATCTTTAATTCAAAAAATACACTATTTTTTATTTTATTTAGGGATCCGTTTGCGAAATTCATGGTAGTAGTACACACAACGAAATTAAATGATAAACTTACAACTAATAAGATTTTACTGGTTAACTGGTACTAGGATACCATAAAATACGTACCTATAAAATGTTATTGGAGGAGTGAAAAGGAAATTTCGCACAAAACGATTCAAAATGATTTGTGATGACAGGTTGGCACAGTTGTCACTGCAACTGGCTCAAGCGCTAACGGTCGTGGGTTCGATCCCCGCTCTCGGCATATGTCTGTATTGGCCATACGAATATTTGTCGTGGTCTGGGTGTTTGTGTTAGTGTTGTGAGTGTTTCCGGACCCCCGACACAAGGTCACGCGATTTTAATGGGGCCGTTGAGTCTGATGCGTTTATTATAGTCATAGACTCTACTGTGTACAGTGTTGACATAGCTCTTTCTTACGTGCGTATATTAGACTAGCTGCCCCTCGCGGTTTCACTCGCGTTGATGGTTACTGCTTCGCTCCTATGAGTCGTGGCGTAATACAGCCTATAGCCTTCCTCGATCAACAAACTATCTAACACAAAAATAATTTTTCAATTCAAACCAGTGGTTGAGATTAGCTCGTTCAAACAAACAAACAAACTCTTCAGCTTTATAATAATCATATAGATACAGCGAGGTCGTATACTCGTGAGATAGGAAACGCGTACGAACTATTTTTGCAACACTTTCACTGTATCAAAACATTATCATAAAATCTCCAAATATCTTTAATGGATCCAACATTTTTCATATAAAACATATTTAAGTATATTGCTATATTTTGCTATAATTTTTTTCCTGTTTACAATTTTTAATATAAAGTTATAATTTGCGTAACATCCATTCCAACGAAAGATACAAAATTACTCAAGGAGAATAATATCTTTGTTACACTTCATTCATTGAATATATCGATACCTCCCACGTAAGTTATTGTAAGCCACAAAATTGCCGTTAGCGTTTTTACTGAATACTACACGAATTTGCATTGCTTAATGCATTCAAAGTGAAAAAATACCAAAAATCTTTTTTTTTTAAGGAAAGTTACAACAAAATACGCCTTTTTCCAGGCGTATTTTGTTGTAACTTTCAAACTAAAACGGATTAAAAAAGCTCTACTGTAAAATTGTAATTTTGGGTTAAATATGCTTGTAAGTCACCTAACGATAGCGGTGCCCGTGATATTATTGACGAAGTTTGACCTGAATTTAAATCACAGCTTGGAAATGGATGGATGTTTGGATGGATAGATCGAAAAACTACTTCCTTAACATTTACGTAAAGTAATATTTACATTATGTATGTAAAGAAAACGTTTTTTTTTTAATGATTATATTATTATTTATTATATTATATTATATTATAAAGCTGAAGAGTTTGTTTGTTTGAACGCGCTAATCTCAGGAACTACTAGTTCGAATTGAAAAATTCTTTTTGTGTTAGATAGTTTATTTATTAAGGAAGGCCATGGGCTATATTACATCACGCAGCGACTCATAGGAGCGAAGCAGTAACCATAAACGCGAGTGAAACCGCAAGGGACAGCTAGTCAGTAATATAGCTCAATATGTCACAGTAACACTATCAAACAACAAATCACTCAGGCTATTTTTATCAATATAACCGTCCCTGGCTTCTCAAATCAGTATACTAGTTAATTTGATATGTAATCATAGATGATGTCAGAACTCATTGAATATCTTTAAGCTTTTCATATTATATATATAAAATCTCTTGTCCTGACTGATTCATCAACACAGAGCCTAAACCGCTGGGGCTACGAACTTGAAATTTTGGCAGTAGTTGGCTTTTAGGTTGCAGGCATCCACTAAGAAAGGGTTTTTCGATCTTCAATCCCTAAGAATGTGAAAAGAGATAAAAACGTGTATGCAAAATCTTATTCCGTGGTCGTATCAACTTAAAACTTAATACTATTTGTATACTCCTGGGTGATAGTAATGAAATATGAAATAGAAAACGGGGTACTATTATTCCATACTGGGGTGCAAGGGGGTAGTAAAGTTTGTATGGAGAAAATGTGTTTTTTGACCGATTATCCTTAAATTCAGCACAAACATTACTTAGGGAGAATAATTAAATATATGTATCCCAGAATTTCAAAATCATCCCTTAAAATGACGCTAGGGGTTAATAAATCCTGGAAAGGTCACAATTTCGCTGGTAGATTTATTTAGCTGAAATTCCAAAATATACGCGGACGTAGCCGCGAGCAATAGCTAGTATTTAATATATCGTGTCTTATCGCGATAACTAAAGTAATAATGCCTTTTATAATGCCCGACGTTACGACGAAGCTTAAAATATATAATATCTTTAAGCTACTACCAGCTCTACTTACTTGAACTTGTAAGAGGCGTAAGTGTTCCTCAGCCAAATAGTTGATTGTCGAACAGTTATCCGACCACTTATAGGACATTATCCAATCACTTTAAGATGGTGTTGCCGTTGTATATCAATAGACCAATTTGCTATTTAAAATACTTCTGCACGTGCACGAGAAAAAACAAAACGTATTTTAGGTCTACCTTTAAAAATCTATTTTTAAAAGTAACAAAGAAACACATCACATTAACTTCGCATAAAAATGGCATTTAAAAAATTTCTACAGTAGTGATATACTTTTGTTATGCCAATAATGATAGTCCAGGATCCCTGGCCTATTTTTTCACTTGATTAATAACAAGCTAATTTTCCGTGAGTAGCTTCGTTTCAATGAGACGCCCAACTTTTTCCTGTGCGAAAATTCTCGATTGTGGTAGATAACAGGGGTAGCAGGGATAAAAGATGTTGACTTGATGATTCTCACAAATTTATTAGTAACTGGATTTTTTTTGTAAAATCTTACCATTCACCATTCATCCGATTATGATAAAACTTTGTCAAGATATTGTTTACGTAGTATAGTATGCCTATTTGTCAACATATTGTATACGTAGTATAGTACAATTAATTTCTGGTCACAAACTATTAACATGAGTAAAGTAGAACAAAAGTTAATAAATAATATTAAAGCTAACAAAAAGTTACGTCGATATAATTTTTATTAAATTGGGATAAAATAAATAAGTCACACACTGTCGTCTTTTTACCACTTATTGCGAGCCAAAAAACCTATAGGCCACCTTGCCTTCTGTTCCTGCGGTTTAACTTGTAAGGCTTTAAACCTGAATTATCGTCCTACATTAATATATCAATATCGGACCGGTCCCCGCTCTAGTGATGTTATTAATGGAAGAAAATCGATACCTTTAATTCAGAGTTAGTTTAAGTATAGTTTTTCGCGCCAAATTTCTTGACAGAATTTACCTACTTAGCAGGGCAAATCTATAGAGTGGCAGGGCTGGCAAAAAGCCACGGGCCCCGGCCTAAAAAAATTTTATTAAAAATAAATTGTTATTTCATTATACTCGTAAATATGTGTAAACCTATGCCCTAGATAATATAACTTATAAAATATTTAACTACAATGCACACAATATTTTAATAGTTTTGATGAACTACTTAAAAGGTTCATAAAAATTAAGTTATAAGGTGACAATTTTTACTGGGAAGCCCAAAGAATTTGCCACGGGCCTCATATGATATAGTTACGCCTCTGCTACTCAGGTTTTCTTTTACCAACCTAGCGTAGTGTCTGCGATTTTTTTAAGTACTTATGATAAAACATAAGAAAATAGAGAAAATATAGAAATTCTTCCTTAATGTACCGTATAACATCAAATAATTGTTTGTAACATATAATGTTGTACTTCGGTGATTTTACAGTACAACGTTTCTACTTTATTCTCACCAATTATTGAAAATAATATTACATATATAAAAAGAAAACTTAAATATTTATAAATCATAATAATTTATATACACATCATGTCCGCGCGGAATGGTGGCAAGAATACAAACAGCATGTCTTCTTTGAATAGCAATTCCGATTCTCTGAGAGAAGAATACACCAGTCCTCCTGTCACAGTGGCGGCAGTAAGACGAGAAGTAATATGTAATAGAAATTTTAACACTAATTAATATTCTTACTTTTGTAGCAAACAGCATTGATCTCGATCTACGTGCACTTTTTAGGATTTTTTTAAATGTTATTTTAAATTTTCAAACATTACTTTATAGTTAGTTGAGCAGCAAAAAAACAAATGAAATATTGATAAATTTGGAAAATATTTTAGCGCCTTTTCAACTCGTCAACTTCACTAGTTCACGGCTACTCCCGGCTGTCAGTAATCTGTTAGTTTTATCTATTAGGCACCCGCGGCGCGGTACCAGCTGACAAGTTAATAATGAAGGTATGCAGTTATTAAATGACTTATAATTTCCGGTTTTATATTTTTATTGCAAGAGCCATTTAATTAAGAAATATTTAATTGAACAAAAACTATTTAAGTGTCACTAATTAAAGTAAAATAATATCTAAATAAATAAACACTTTACACTCGACGGCTCTTATTAGGATCTCCCGATCCTGTGTCGGGCTCCGGAAGCATACACAACACAAATACTCACCACGACAAACATCCATGGTCAATACAGATGTTTGCCATGAGCGTGGATCGAATCCGAGACCGTCAGCGTCAGTCAGTTGCAGTGAACACTGCGACAACTTGTCGTTAACGAAATCTAAACAATATTTACATATTATATATAATTCAATATTTATAATTATGTTGCTAAGCTTGGCCTAATACCTAAAGTATTTTAAGTTAAGTATAAGTTACAGGACTGATTCCTGCTGTTTGGCATGAATTGCCGATTCTTTGTTCGTATAATGAATGAGCTCTCCTTTTCAGGGAAAATAATTCATCGGTCTTCCATTAGTAACGGAAGATATGCTTCATTTTTGTGAAAGATGACATAAAGTATTACCAGCTGCATGTCCGATACGATTTATCGCGATGGCAGGATGAATTTTCAACTGAGTATTTACACTCGTTACTAGCTGACCTAACAGACGTTATCTTGTTTTCATGTCTGCATTTCTTTTCCTGGATCCCTGAGAACGTTTCATCATGGTCGGTTTAGTGTTGAGGCGTGTAAACGTAACAAATAAACTTGTATTCACTTATACTTTTAGTTAGAATTATATACACAAGACTTAAAACCCGTTTCGTTGTTTCTAATCTTAAAATACAACGTCTTCCTATTTATACTTTCGTCCTATAATTTACCCTCTTAGCGAATTTATTTCATAAATTATCGCTTAATTAAGAAACATCAGTGGGTATCAAATTTACCATTTCTAGACCTATGAGTTGAAATGGTACAGAATTGTTTTAAGTAAATACCATTTATATTACATAGGTATTATGACGACCGCTCTGGTGTAGTGGTGCTGAATGTACCTCTAACGCCGACAGCTGCGGGTTCGATCCCTACTCGGGGCATATATTTATATTTGTATAAAAATTTGTTCCGGTCTGAGTGTTTTTTCTTGTGGGTCTCCCCCCCGCGCCACGAAGATCACGTAAAGCTGTCATTCCCGATTGTTGTCATAATCACCTGATAATGATCGTTACTCATACCTAGGAAATTATTATAGTCTAAATGGTTACTGGTATGCCAGGGGTTGCTGAGGTCAATATTTGAACTAGAATAGTAAACAGACTCTGGTATAAAATGCTAGATAACAGATGATGACATAGGTATGACATAATGTAGTTACAACTGAAAAGCCATTGATCATAATTACGTTACTAACGGTTATTTCCAAGACAGTAAAATAATTGACATTGAGTGTCAAATTGTAACTTATTGTACACACGAGAATATTACTTACAATTAGTGCGACGTAGCAATAATTCAGCTCTCCACGCGTACTCGAGTTCAGGGTCAGCAGAAATTACACAGTTCCGCTGTTAAAGTTAAAGCTGTGTTGTTCTTCGTTATTACTGAAGCTTTTTAGTTTACTTTGTTATTAAATTTACTGTTGTTGCTTTAAAGTTATATTATGCCATCAGTAATGCTCAAGTAGTAATAATACTCAATAATAATAATCAATTTTATCCTTTTAATAGAATTATTTTAAAACTGTTTTGAATCTTATTGTATCATTGTAAAGAAATATTTTGAATTATTAAAAAATTGGTTAAACAACCAAACTGTAATGAGAGGATCATTAAATTTAAATTGAATTAAAAAGTAGCAGTTATGTTGCGCATTTAATTATCGTTCAAGGTCTACAACATAAATAATAAAATTATAAAGTAACAGCCTCTAAATGTCCCCCTGCAGGGCAAGAGCCTCCCCTCCTATAGAGAAGAAGGTTTAGAGCTTAATTCACCACGCTCTCCACTGCAGGTTGGCGGATATATGTACATGAGTCAAAATATCTCTCGGCACATGCAGGTTTCCTCACGATGTTTTCCTTCACCGCCGAGCTTGAGATGAATTTTAACACGAATTTAGCAATTCAAGAACCAGCGGTGCTAGCCGGGGTTTGAACCCGCGATCATCGATTGAGATCGACGTTTTCTAACCACTAGGCCATCTCGGCTCAATATAATAAAATTATATACAATAAAATTATATAATTAATTATTTGTACATTTTAAATTGTACATTATTTCTGTCAAAATTAAAACCGGTGGTAGTGATCAAAAAGTGTAAGAACAAAACTTATAAGTAATACCTTTTTATTGCCCGACGTTTCGACGAAGTTACATTCGCCGTGGTCACGAGCTGACTGGTGTACCGCGCGCCCTCCGGCGACGAGTGCGCGAGTTTTCTTCGCCTACCCTCACAATATTAATATTGTCTTTACCGTTATTATAATGCTGGAAGCACACCACACTAACACAATCGGTTCGCGCGAACATTGTTCGAGGTACTTCACTTTTGATAAATTTATTTATCACCGGGTTCCAAGCGGTCGACAATTTAAATCCGTCATCGCGATTGAAGGTTTTATGTTTTTTAATTTCAATTGCTTCCCGTACTAAGCGGCAATAATAATTTTTGTCCGTCGAGAGAACCTTTGGGTCATGAAGCTCAATCCAATGGTTTGTTCCCGAGTTTAACAGATGGTCAGCCACTACGGATTTTTCTGTCTGTCTGTTTTTCACCGCCGCTATGTGTTCTTTGACCCTATCCGCTATGGTACGTTTAGTTTGGCCAATATAAGAAGTGCCACAGCTACAATTTATCTTGTATACACCCGGCGTTTGAAAAGGCTTGACATCATTCGGCGTGCGTAAGCATTTACAGACTTTTGTCAAGGGGGTAAATACGGTCTTGATGGAGTAACTCTTCAATATCGTTCCAACTTTGTCCGTTATTCCCTTGACGTATGGCAGAAATGCTGGTTGACGGCTAACCTCCGGTTGTTTTTCCTTCCTACCTCGTGGTCTAATACTATCACTTACCCTATATCCATTGCGTTTTAGTACCTCCTGAATATGTGTCAGCTCGTGATCGAGATGATCAGGGTCGCATAGATCTAAAGCCCTATATTGGGCAAACTAAACGTACCATAGCGGATAGGGTCAAAGAACACATAGCGGCGGTGAAAAACAGACAGACAGAAAAATCCGCAGTGGCTGACCATCTGTTAAACTCGGGAACAAACCATTGGATTGAGCTTCATGACCCAAAGGTTCTCTCGACGGACAAAAATTATTATTGCCGCTTAGTACGGGAAGCAATTGAAATTAAAAAACATAAAACCTTCAATCGCGATGACGGATTTAAATTGTCGACCGCTTGGAACCCGGTGATAAATAAATTTAACAAAAGTGAAGTACCTCGAACAATGTTCGCGCGAACCGATTGTGTTAGTGTGGTGTGCTCCCAGCATTATAATAACGGTAAAGACAATATTAATATTGTGAGGGTAGGCGAAGAAAACTCGCGCACTCGTCGCCGGAGGGCGCGCGGTACACCAGTCAGCTCGTGACCACGGCGAATGTAACTTCGTCGAAACGTCGGGCAATAAAAAGGTATTACTACTATTAGTTATCGCGATAAGACCCGTTATATTAAATATGAATAGTATAAATCGCGAAAGTTTAAAATATATAATTAAAACTTATAAGTTTAATTCCCGCCTTATACCTAATACGTAATGTTGCACTTGATATACTTGAAAGGCAGAAATAGAAGATCTTTTTATCTTAAGAGGCTTTTATAGACCTCAGCCAACATCCGCCCGTGATGTTCAGTAGATGTTTTTGAGGAAGTCCCTCGCCTTATCCTACTACGAGGAAGGAGACCGGAACAACTCTACTTAAGCACTTCAGATCTGTAAATTTTTTGTAAAAACTAGCTTCCGCCCGCGACTTCGTCCGCGTGGAATAGTTACTTTGGGCTAATAATGCATTATTTTAGAACAAATTTGGTTAGCATAAAAAAGGTTTTAGTGAGCTAATCATAAAAGTTAGACATATGCTGTCGCGGACATTTTTTTAGAACTTTTAAAGGGAAACAATTCTGTCATACATGATTTTTGCGAAACTTTAACCGTTTACGCGCCGCACGCAGCGTAAACTCTCTCAAAAGGAAAATATCCCCCGATTTTATTTTATTTTTATTTTATTTTATTTTATTTTATTTTATTTTATTTTATTTTATTTTATTTTAGTATCTCCAACAAAAGAAACACACCAAAGAAATTAAAAAAAGAACAATGTTACTTTAACACAATATGTGTGCTCCTTCAATTATTTTGAAACATTCTTCGTTGGTGCTCCGCTCCTTTTGATCTTAGCGTGATAATATACATAGCCATAGAATTTTTCAAATCGGGCCAGTAGTTCCTGAGATTAGCGCGTTCAAGAAAACAATCAAACAAACAAACAAACTCTTCAGCTTTATATATTAGTATGGTATGTTAAAAAGTATCAATCTTTATTTAACGCTACTAAGAAATATCTGAAAACATTAAAGAATGATTTTACTATTATTCAACACCTGTAACAGACCAAGTTACCTCTCCACATTGTATGTAGGTCAATGTTGGGAGAGTTCCGCTTTAGTGTCACGATGGTTATTTTTCTGACCGTCATGTATTGAATTTCAAATAACTCGCTAAATAAAAACTTTACGTGTAATTTATAAATATATACATGGCTACCTTGTCTAAAAGCTTATGACGGCTCACTAATACTGTATTTACGTTTACGTACGTTTTGTTAGGGTAGGTGGCGTACGACCACGGTTGGTAGGTAGATGTCAATTTCAGGTAAGATGATCTTGTTTTTTTTTTATTTTCAGAGCGTCATTATTAAAAAAATTTAACCCTAGTCGGTTTTAATTTTGTTTACAGGCAAATGGACACTATCTGCCATACTAAAAAAGACGCATTAAAATCATGTTCAACACGTGTCTAGCTAAACAGTGTTTAAAAATTAAACATTGCTTAAAATATTATCTAAATTGCTTTACAGCAAATAACCTCTTTAAAAAACTTATTGATAAAATGTTACACGTTACATTTGACAGCTGAAATAGGTTTTAGACATCTATTAAAGTAACTTAAACGTATCTTAATCTATATCTAAAGAATGTTTAATTCAAAACTGTGCTTAGACGCGGATTTGTAGTTCGGATTTTTATAAACACGCGTTCAACGTCTGTTTAAATCTTTTGTAGTAAGGCAGTATGTGGTTAGTAATAGAGTCTCACGGACACCTCTTGGGTAAGACTCCCTAAAAAGAGGACATAACGACACAATATTGAAAAACTAAGAGCAAATGAGAAAACTTCGGTATCAAATTATTACATCGAACGATGTATGAATGGATAAACTTTTCTAATATACGAAACTGGTAATAAAGTTGATGTATCGGTTTAATATTTATTTGTGACTAAACTACGAGTATCCATCATTTTGCTACATTTCTAGGTTAATATTTATTCTTCTTATAGGCGCAGATAATTGTTTAGCATCGAATTGCCTATTTTCTCGCTTTCTATTATCAATAAAAATTCTGATGTAGGACAACATGGCACTACGACTTGAAACATATACAAATATTATTTCTCTAAACGTATGTAGATTTTCCCGCAATGTTTTTCTTCATTTTATCTTTTTATATCAAAGGAATAGGCAGTTAACCTGATGTAAAATGTTCTTAGCTGTACATGAACATTTACAGAGGAGTAACGACTAGACTAGGAGAGAATAAGAGACTAAAGGATGCAGGACAAGGGATTGGGAAGATAAGATAAGATTACTGTCATGAAAGAGAGGGACAAAACAAATTTTGAAAAACTTATTAATCGATAGCTTAAATTTGAACGCGCAAATATCAATTTAGATTTAAGCACCGTGTTCACATAAGCATTTGTTCCAGCAAGTGACGTACTACGTGATTCGCATGACCCTCCTCGTGTCGTGGTTCTGGGCGGCGGCGCTGACGTGCGCGCCGGTGCTGGGCGTCGGCTTCTACTACGACGAGAAGCACAAGTGCTGCACGAGATACCGAAACGCTACCACGGGACTGGATTTCGGATATGCGATCTTCTATGTTATGTTTGGTATGTAGTTATGCAGTTAGATTTTGACTGTGTTATCATGGTATAGCACGCTTAATATTAAAGTAAAAAAAAAACATAATTTTGGGCAAAAACGCAAAAACGTTTTACATTTGGGAAACAGCCCCTTATTTAGACTTAAATATTATAAAATACTAGCGGCCCGTTTCGGCTTCGCACGGATGGTCAAAGTTCTTGAAATCTTTTTAACTTTCATTGATGTTATTTGTTGCATTATTTTTATATTTTAGATCCCTAATTTATTTTAGCATTAAATATAGTCTATGTTACTCAGCGGGAATGTAGCTTTTCAATGGTGAAAGATTTTTTAAATCAGCGCATTAGTTTTTGATTTTATTCATTACAAACATACAAATCTTTCCTCTTTATAATATTAGTGTACATTGGTAGAATAGTTCTTTTTGAAAGTCATAGATTATAAACCACAGAATTGTATGACACTAAATTTTAATTACTAACTCAGCTAACTTGTTTTACGGATTTTGAATTCGATTACTTTAATACTGGGCGTGCGACATATTCATTCGAATATTGCAGCGTATTTTCCTAAAACATGGTTCTATAGTGATGGATTTTTCGTAGTTAGAAAGTCGGTATCACACATTTACATTGCAAATATTTATATTTTACCACCATTTCTTTACCTATACATACTTTCAAATCAAACCTTGATTTTTATGATTAAAATTTGACATTAATTTGTATTTAAAAGTTTTAGCACCACTTTAGCATTATCAATAATTTCTGTAGAATTTTCCTTATGGTTAACAAATATCAAGCATACATCCAAATTCTAAAATATCACTGTGGTAGAGCGTAGCTGTAACCCACTGATGGGCTGACTCGGGCTGTACCTGATTCTTACAGAATTTTGGCATGAAGTAGCTAGTATAGCTTTGTTTTGTACACTGAGTGAGAGAGCCGGAAGTCTTCCCCTTCCGATTACTATTCGTACTTCCTATTTATTTTTATTCGTTATTCCTTTTTAAACTGACAACACATTTGAGCTCCACTTAACACTTAACATGTGGTGTCCCGCTTGATCGTTTGGCAGCTATTTTTACATCAAACATTAATACAAATAGTAAAGTAAAGTTACAGTGTGTAGTTTTTAGAAGACTACCTCGAAGCCCCATGACTAATGCTGCACAAACTAATTCCTGCTGCTGGCTTCCGGCGCGGCTCACGCCGATTCCTCGATTAGCTTCGAATGTACTGCAATATTAATATTCAATACATTACATCCGCTTGTTTGTTTTCTTGTTGAAGACTATTTACACTAATACAATATTTGCATTCATTGCACTACGAACTGAACGGATCTACAATGTAATGACATCATAACATCGATGTCTTACTTATGTATGTATGGTAGCAATTTTGTATCGTTCAAAACACGTTTAATGTAAATAAATATATAAGTAGACCTTAAGGTATGCCTTACATTGCTAAAACAAATTTAATCGATAATTTATCCGGTTTTTATACCGTCACTCTGAAGCCTGCAGTCATTTCGTTCAAAATTTATTGCTAGAATTTATAAATTCAACTAGAAACTATATAATTTGTAGCAAAGCCAACAGTTGACTATTCCACGATACGAAACTAGGATATTTACGTTTCTTAACTTCCGCACGACAAGACTTCTATTTGCATGCCTCTTGTAAAAACGTTAAACTCTTCTTCCCACTGCAACCATATTAGCCTTAATTATTATGAGGTAAATCATTTTTACCGATTCCCATTATTTTCGTTTACCAAAAGTATTACAAATAGATCATGGCTATCTGCCTCTACGACTGCAAAAATAACGCATTACAGAACACTTCTATGAGAAGCATTGAAGCTGATAGATATTTTTTTGTAGGTACACTACTCTGCACGGTGTTGGTGTATTGCAACCTCGCTGTGATCAGAGCGCTGTACGCAATCACAGCTCCTAGGAGCGGAGGACCTCCTATAGTGCGCAGGGTTTCCAAGAGCAGCTGTCGGCAGCGGAACAACACCGCGCACGCGCACCACAACGCCGCCACCGCCGAGGAGGTCGCCTTCAGCAGGCTGATGGCGACGCTCTCCGTGCTGTTCATGATTTGCTGGCTGCCTCAAATGGTGAGCTATCTATTTGTATAGATTTGTATTGAAAATAATTAACAAACTAAGAAACGTGAGAATCGAAGTGGAATTTTTGAAATTTCGTTTCCTAGGTTGATTAATATGTTATAAAGCACTATAGAAAAATAAATGAAAATAAGCAAGCGTTTTTGGATTGTCCTAAATATTGTCATGTTCTACTCAATGAAATCTGCAGTCTGGATAGGTATACAATAACACTACGCAGTACCGACATGCCATATTTGTAAAATAACGATTTAAAATATACGATATAAAACCTTACATTTTTAAACTATTCGAATATGATATTTACTATACCATCAACATGATTCGCTGCCAGATCGCGATAAATACTTTTACGGCCTTTACAAATATTCCTCAGCGTGATATATTCGCAAGGGTGACCTCGATGTCCAAAGTAGAAAATAGGAACTGTGTTTATAGAAATATCTTCTTTTGAGGTCACATTTTTTGTTTTGTCGATGTTTTAACGCAGATATATTTTATGGACTTTTCACTTTTGTTCGCTTTATATAAAAATACCCATTTTAAAATGTTTATAATCAGCTTATACCTAAAGTTGCCCAAAGTTTAGTAGGTAGTTTTACTGTAAAGTTTATCAGAAGTTTTGGAAACTGGTGATCTTTAATTTGAGGGTTTTCAAGCGTAGAGTGTATCTATCTACATCTTTTCGTCAAACACTCGCAACGCCCCTGATGTTGCGGATGTCGATGGTAACCTCTTAACATCAGGTGGTACCATTTGTTCGTTTACCCCCCTTGTATATATATTTGAAAATCATCCGTTCTTTGATCGGTCAGTCAGTTCAATTGGTTCTCACAATCAAGACGAAATAGTTGAGAAGTTTTTGCGTCCCGCTTGGTGCCCGGCGCACGCGCACAATAGATCACTATCGACTTTAATGGGACTGCCCTATTGGTATTCTGTAATGCTCTCGCGATAGTGTCGGCTGCAAAATGAAGACCCTCGTGTTCGCCAGCCTTGAGTCTTTATAATTTAATAGAGTCCTCATGTAATATATTTTTATATTTATAAGTTTCATCTTGCGTATTGAATATTAATTTAGTTTTACAATATATTCCTACTTATAGAAATAATACAAAAATGTCTTACGGGTTCTAGTCCATCTTCAATTCTGATCATGATTATATCACTTCGGGTTATCTTGACTTTAAATAGAAACTACAATTTCTCATTCAAGCAAACCTTTTACAAAAACTCTCAAAGCATCAAAATACGTCGATACCATGCCCGCGTTTATGATGTTAAAATAATAGTTTTAAATTATTTTTGTTAGGATTTTACAATACGACCTCTAAGATTATTCAGTGATAACTTTTAAAATAATAGCATGTAGTTTAACTAATATAGAGTCCCACTATCCACCTCCAATCCCCAGATTCATCATAGTTATATTTGTCGTAATTATCCTGATCAGGATATTAATAAAGAAGTCATAATATTATTGTATCGTCATCGACCCTTGACACGTGTACAAAATCAAATCGGACGACTCTCAGTTGATACAAATTACATTGAAAAATGTTACATAGACAGATGACAGATATATACAAGTGAAGCTAATAAAAGAGTGTTAAAACTTGATTAATAATAGTATAGATATCAATACTACTACTGATTCAATTAAACAGTACTATTAAAAATTCCTCACGAATGAGTTCGCCCTAAAATATAAATGTGTATAGGAAGTATATTTTCGGTGCAACAATTAGAGCCGAGTGCGGAATGTGATGGCACCGGCATCTGTCAGCATCGGTATTCAAGTCAGAGCTGATGGAAGCGAAGATTGGAGTATCGGGAGCTATTTTTGTTTTTCAATTAGCTTGTCCACGAACATACAGAAATAAATTCGTTTAATGTTTTTTTTTATTTTTTTTTATTGAAAATGATATTAAATGGATACAGTATTTTAAGTTAAAAATCAATTAATAATTTTGACGTCATTTTGAAACTAGTCGAAATTGATTCAGCGACAATAATTAAAAATAAATAATAAATATTTTTTTTTAAGTAATAATGATGATTTCAACAATTACCTATTTTGCACAAGGAAGTAAAAACGTTCAAAACATTAAAATAAGTATAAAAGGACAATCACCAAGGCCTTTTAATAATTTTATGTAGTGTTGTAATCGCAGATACTATAGCAGAATTTAAATGAGTGTTTAAATAATTCCAAGAAGATTCTATGGCACAGAGATTTTCTGTCGCTATATTTTAGAGGCCGTGCGGCGACGCAAAACCTCTTCGTATGTTACGCGTTTAAATGAACGATAACAATCGTTCTGTTCGAACTGATTTGTATGCACTAACTGTAACTCTGACCAACGAAAATATTTCATTGTTTCGATAAATGGCGTTCGCATTAATTACGTAGATCTTTATTCGCCAACTGCGAGCCAATGGCGGTACTATGAGTGTTATCGTAATAACATTAAATGATTAAGGCGATCCAGCTATTAGACTTACTTTAAACGGAGTGGCGACGAAATCAAAATAATGAGAATAATAGCCATTAATAGAATAAGGAACTTTAAATTGCGAAGTGTAAACATTGTTAAGATGTTTGCATCTTAGATACTGCTTAAACGCAATATCGTGTACGTATACTCTATAACCATTCTTTACTCAAAACTTGTACTTTTTATACGATAATAATATGCTTATCTCCTATATTTCGTAGCGTGATGTAATATAGCCTTCCTTAATAAATAAACTATTTTTGGTATATATAGTAGTTTCTGAGATTACCTTTATAATATTAGTAAAGATATAAACACTATGACGATAACTGAATAAAGTTTAGGTAATGTCACAAAAATATTCTAAAGTTATTGTGAAGTGACGTAATAACCAAAACAATTATGACCTATTTGTTGTCTGTTGTCATTCGTATTATTTTTCACTGTGTCCCTCCGCCCGAGCACACGGTGGGGCGATTAGCTCAATGGTTATTGATTTGACAGCATTTCATCTTCGCTGGCACCAGCTCTGGGACTGTGGAATTTTTTTATTTAATATTGATATTATCGTTGTTGCTTTCGAGGATTATATTGCAAACGCACAAAATATTAGTTATTCGCGTTTTAGATTCGATGCTATTTTCCGACAAAAAATATATATTTGTAGACGAATTTCAAAAAACTCTTGAAACATTTATTAATGTCATATTGTTTTAAGGAACGAATATGGTTTATTCATTATAAAATCACTAGTCAGACATTAGCTTACGCTTTGCGCTGTACATCCCTCAGTTATTTCTATCTTAAGAACTAATATTCCTTATATAATTAAAAAAAAAACTTAGATAATATTAAGAAGAAAATATTCATTTAAAAGCAGGTAACTTTGCAATGCCAATACACAACGCCGCTCGCCGCAAGCAATATTTACTTAATATACTAATTTGTCACTTGTGTACTCATTAAATAGTATAGGCTATTGAAGGTTGATTCTAAGGAATTGATCAATTAAGTACGTGGGCGATATTGGTGGCGTGCAGCGCCTGACGGTGCTAATTAATAGAGCCATCTGATAAGAGACAGTGCCTAGCCAATTACTACGCGCTTGTCACTTTGTCTAGTCTTTAGTTACGTTTATTGTCTCTTATACGACCTCAGGAAAGGTTGTTGCTAAATGGTTATTAGAGATTAGACCGATCAAGTGTCCCCTTTCTAATTAACATTGGACTGCAAACATTCGCAATTAGCACTTAATGTTTTTCTTTTTTTTATTATAAATCATTTTGTTATGTTTTCAATCCCTTGTCCATTGTGATCCTTGAGTTTATGATTATTTTCTTGAATAGCTGTACTTTTTAGTCAGTATGAATGCCAAGCCTGAATATACAGGAATTAGCGAAAGATACTGAAAAGATTCTTACGGCCGATTTTGATGAAAATTAAAACTACTTAATTAGTTTTTTGCTAAATTAATTTTCCAAATGAAGAAAAATTACACTTTACCGACCAACACCGTCTGATAATGTCACTAATAAGACTTTCTTCAAAATGAAGGGGTTTAGAAGGTGATTATAGAATCACATACAACGTACAACATTTAATGTAAATAGGAATGAAAAATAAACGCTAAGAATTTTTTAAGTCAGTGAATAAGAGGTCATCATCAGCCAATTAGTAATAGGTTCCTATGTACCTACTTCTTAAGCCAATAATACTTCGTTTTCAGTCGAGCCAAGACGATAAAAGCCTTGCTCATTTGTGCACTTGATTCAAGAAAGCTTTTAAATAACCCACATAATCACAAGTATTTGCGGAAATTAATTCGCCTGCGAGGCCGTGCAAGAGTTGTTCATAATAATGGTAAACTAAAAATAAAAAAGTAGTTAAATAAATCTTGGTTTAGGCATTAATAAAAGTCATCTGTTCTGATCTGTATCAAAATTAATTAATTGTTCCAATATGGTGGTCAAGTAATTCCTCAATTTCATTGGTGGTTTCGAATTACATGCGGAATGGGGTACCCTTTTTGCCTCCTTCGCCAGTATGCACTACAAACAATAAGTTACTTGATTCCTTTTTAATAGCAATTGTTTAACGAATGTTAAAAGGATTTTCATAAACGAGTACCGGCCATTTCCGGATATTGATAGGACTTAAAGTATCAATACATAATACAGATCTTTTTAGCAGTATATGTCTAATTTTAAAAATTAAGCCTCCTTTTATCCTCATCCTGTATAAAAACCAGATGAAAAATTAAGACTAAATGTATGTTTGCAATTATTTGACCCGCAGATAACTTCAGCACTGTACTTGGGACTGGGTCAATCAGCCTGGCCACGTCTGGGTATACTGGGTGCATTGTCCGATGTGCTAATGCTGCTCAACTATGTACTAGATCCAATACTCTACGTGCTGATGCGGCAACGTCGACACATCTCCCCGACAGCGTTGTGCCATTCTATTGCACATTGCTTTAAGAGGGTAACTATATTTTTCTTTAGACTTGAAACGGCGAAAATATTTAGTACTGTTTTGTAGTTCTACTGCTGTTTATTTGGTCTATTTATGCCTCGCAAAGTAATCACAAAGTATATGCCTTAGTGCTCTCGACAACGCTATAGGGAGGTATATAATTTCCATGTTTTTCTGCAGCGTCTTTTATAGCATTAAAATGGGTTTTTCTGACTGTTAGGTTAAATAATATTTGTTATAAGCATTTGCCTCTTAATTTAAAAATAAAACTGGGAAATGTGAACGTCATAGTGTGTATAAATTTATACACACTATGACGTTCACACTTAGGTACATATAGGTACACTTTTCGCACAAACTTAACGCCTAGAGCCATAGAAGGAAGATAAGAAAAGTGTAAGATTGGATTACTTTGATACTTTCACGATATGCAACCGAGAAAAACATGGGTAATCTCTCACATTTGAACCCGAGTAACCGATGTAATTTTAGCAGCCGTAACGGTCATTGAGTCAATAGGCAACGAGATATTCACGACACATACATAGCTGACGTTACTCAATCAATAAGAATTCAATATTAATTCCAATAGGAAGCTTTTTAATATATGGACGCTGATAAGCAATACTGTGTCAAGCCACACGGACTTCATTTTGAGAAAATGGCGTCTAAACATGTCAAAGCTATTCTTAACAAATATGTTTGAAGATGTATATATCCATCTTTTTTTATTTTTTGATAAAAGGTATAATGAATTAAAATCACAATGATATATTTTATATATTATCTAATAAAAAGTTTTTTAAATTTTTGAAATTATTGTATAAATTGCAAAATATGGAAATTCGAACCACTTAATGAAGAAAAATTTTTCCGCACTTAATTACTTTATATAACTTCAATTATTTTTAAATAATGTTAAATAGGTGTTACAGTATCAAAATACATCAATATTTTGAAATTCAACTTTTTGTGGGTTGACACATTATTGCTTATCATCATCCATATTTGCTTATGATTAATATTCAAGAATTCATAAATTCTACCCTACGTAAAAAATATTTCCCGTCTTCTGATTTTTATCTCAATATTATAAAAGGTCAAGACAGCTTTAATTTAGCTTCTAAAAAAATATTTAAATTGAAAGTGAATCGTTCTTTTTATTATTAGTATGCACGAGCTTTGTAGTGTATTAAAATTATTCATACGAATGCTGACACGCGCATTTCAAGCCTGGAAGTAATGAATTAACAGAGATCTATAAATAAAGCAACAATGATACATTGTCAGGCATTATTTGGTAAGGCGTCGGCCTCTAATCGGATGTTTGCAATTGAAATTTGAATAATAAATAACTACCCTGACAATTCCGAGACTATTTACGCTGAATATCATAGCGTCACGGTATTTCGAACTAAGACGTTCAGGAAAGGAAACAATCAGTATACCGTCACGCAGTTAATTCCTGCAGCATAACGCAAAGTAAATTTTAAGTTATCTCTGGGGTTCGTGGCACTAGTTTACTTGTAATTATGTATATATTTATGAGAGTGAAGACAAGCGATCTATCCTAGAGAGAGGGAGTGCGCATACTGACAATATATATGTAGTTACTAACTAATCAAAGAGTTTTCATAGACAAAATACTATAATAATGATATATTCCTAACAGTAAACTTTATAGAGTATTTAAACAGCTGAGTATGCTGCGTCTAAGACACGAGCGAATTAGATATATTCCTAAACATAATAACCTGAACATAATTCACCACTATTACGTCAATTCTGTACCATTTTATACTGCTTCCATCATACCCTTAGTTTGATTGACAAAAAGCTAATAAGTCACAATAATGCCGTAGGATAGGTAATTAGGATTTTTTGTTTCTTGCCAAGGTCAGCTTCACAAAAATTTATCAGAGTTTCTTTATCCATTGTACCGCTGGCTACATTAATGGTGAAAAAATACATAAATACAGCAGTTCGTAACCAGTATGATCTTTATTACAGAGCCACAAAACATCGACCGAGTCGATGAAGACGTCGTGCTGTCCGCAGGAGACGCTGGTGATCAGCGAGAGCTCGGGCGCGGAGATGCGGCCGCTGCGCGCGCCCGTCTGCGCCGCGCTCGTCAGCGTGCACGACTGACGCGCGCCTCGCACCCGGCAGAGGAAAACGGTTCGCTTCTAACGCTTTGGTTTCCTAGGATGACGAAGCCTGCCAATTAGCAGTTGATCTTTGTCTTCAGATGACATTACTCAAACTTTGGCCATGGAAATAGCAGGGCACGGTTTCCTATAAAGTGTATTTTGACGCCCTAAAGTCGAGTCACCCATAATTTGATATACCGCAATCTTAGGAAACCTTCATTTCACTCTTAAAGCGACTTCAAAAAGGAGAGCTTTACTGATTCAGCTATTGTAAACCAATTTAAACAAGAGCTGTTTAAGATCTGATGAAAACCTTACAAGTTAGGAAGCAGAACTCTTCAACATATCAACAGGGGCCGACATCGCAGCGATAACAATTGAAATGTGTTATATTTTTCTACTAAAATATAATTTAGTCAAATACAGAGAGACTCGAGTCTTTTAATTTTAAAAGAAATGGAATTGGCAGTCATATATGTTTACTAACGCGATGGCACCATATAATATATAAAAGAATCTATAAAAGAAGTCCTAAAGTTCATACCCATCTACCAAAAGAGCAATAGTTTGTCTCGTGTTCATTTCCAAATAATGAACTTTTAGTAACTGTGAGGCTGACCAACATTTCGACCATATCAGTGAAATCTTTTATCGACTTTGAGAATCGTATTAGTCTTAAGGAGTTACTTTAAAAAAATCGATGTTTTGCTCGGTGGCTATTGTTATTAAAGCTATGATTGGTGATAAGATTAAAGTTATATATTTCACCTTTCATTGTTAAAATATTGTACATGTCTTGTGAAAATATTGTGTCTGTTGGCGTCAGCTTTCGAGGATCTTGCAAGTTGATGAAAAGAAGTCAAAATTTAATACTAATTGTATTGCTATTAATTAGTACCTATTAGAGACTTGTTTATAATTCGTATCAATGTGAACAGTTCCATGGCAGGCAGTTCTTAAAAATATTTATCTATAACAATAGGTACCTTTTCAATGGCAACTTTCTTATCTTAGTTTGTTTCTAAATCTCAAAATGTAGCACTTGTAAAGAAGATGCCAGTGTTTTTTAACATGTTTATTAAAAATACACGAACAAAACAAAATAAGCTTTAATTGAATTAGATTATTAGAAATATATTTTTATAAAATATATTGTGAAAAATTTAGTTTTAAGCACATACATGTAAAGTTATAAATCTGGAAGTTACCCAATGCGATATTAAAATAATGTACATACAAAAAATGTTAAAGTAATATTTAATAAGTAAAGTATAATATACTTTTTTATAATCTGTTAATTTTTTTTTTAATAAAATAGAAATTGCATTAAGTGCTACAGATAAAGTGTAAATTATTAATCGATATTACGCGATTTATCTTCAAGAGGAGAAAGAATTAAAATTCTTATCGACTACTTCAACTGTGTTTGTCAATTTTATTGTTATTTTTTTTATGTTTGCATTTATTTTTTTTTACATTTATTTACGAGAAAACCTTGATATTATTTGTACAAAACACGTAGGTTAGCATATTATCTTTGTGTATAATTAGGCTAATTTTAAGACCTACCGAATATTTAAGTAAAGATCTAGTCTCAAAACATCTGTGTAGGAAATTAAGTTTTCGAGATCTTGTACTTAAAATTGTATCTAATTTTATGATTAAATATTTGAAACTTTATACTAGATAAGTAGAATTATAATTATGGTACAAGTATATATCATTTATTACATAATAATTAATATATATTTTGTATGGTAATATATTAAACGTAAGATATAATAGAATTCCAAGAAAAATGTGGAATATGGATAAGGCCGATTTTATCACCTGATTTAATGTATGAGACACTATATACCTACTTTGCGAGTGGGCAACCTAGGTCGAGACACGGGATGTTGTGTGGCAATTCGTCATATTACAATATCATATATAATTCTGTTTCTTTCCCAAATAAAAATAAATAAGTGTCGATGTAGAAGAAGAATACAAAAACATGAAATTTTGTATGACGTCAGTATTTTATGAATGGCTCTTAAGGCATTGTAAGTAATAAAATTAGCTTATTATGAACAAAATATCGGCTTCATTCAGACTTCCATTTTAATGTTCATTCCTAGACCTTAATATGTTACTAATAGAAACAATTATCTATTCTGTATAGTAACACTAAGTCAAACTACCTATTTTAAATTTTTATAATCACATTACAAAAATTGAATACATATATGTTTTAGAACTCGATGTAATAATTATATACATATTAATAAAAATCAATGTGGGTGCCATAAAAAAGCGTTTTATTTATTACCTTACGCGAGTAGATAGAATAGTTTCTTATAGGAATATTATATGTTGTAATAAAGAGTATAAAAGGTATACAAATAATAAAATAGTATAAAAAGTAGAGCTTAAAGTATTGTTACACAAAAGCATTAATTTTAAAAGTTAATTTAATCTACGTATGACTTAACATCGAACATTAAATATAATAAAGCATAAATAATATAAAGATTAAAGTACCTTCCTTTATAACAATTACATAGGTTCGTGTTACTGCTATGTTATCCAATTTCATGTGGGTAACATAGAAGTAACAGGCAGTTATTTATTGGACATCAGAGAATGCTAACACGAGTTTTAACGTCAAATAGTATGAACATAACAAATTTGTAGACCTATAGTTATACAATATCATTAGGTTAGTGCAGTTGACATTAACAATCTGTACCCATACCCTCAAGATATTCTAACCAATCGTCCTCAATCACTAGTTGGCTGCTAAGTAATATTGTGCGAATAAGGTCGGCAGTCTAGGTGCCAAATATGAGCTTATAATACATTCATAGTTGTACATAGGCTATAACCATAATGTTGAAAACATTATAAAGCAACTTCTGTATTTTAAACTTTAAAACTAACTTGGATTTGTGTTGAGTGTTAATTGGACACAAAATGTTAATTTATAATAATAAGTAGATGGATAACAATTTACCATATTTTAAATAATATTATCTACTGATACATATTGCAAAGTTTGGATTTCAAAGTTAATAAAGGAGTAACAGGATAATACGCCATAGTCAAACTAATCAAAAACTAGCCCTAATTCTAGCTCATAAAATCGTGAAAGGATGTCTTTCCGTAACATGTTTGCTATAAGCTTGAATTAAATATATTTCAAATTTATTGGGGTAAAAGAACTGCTTATATATATTTTTTTAAAGATCTGTATTGCAAGCCAAAAAAAATGTTTAATGTCCTCTGTCAAAATTTCAGTATGTTTTTAGATTATCTGTGCGAGTTCTGACAAGATTGACAGATTACTGTCATTTTATCGTAATAATTGTTTGAATAGAGACAGATATTTTTTCCTATTCGGCATAAATAATGTTATTATAAATTTATACATAAATATTAGTAATACTTTATTATCAAACCCCATATTCGATAAGGACAAAAATAGATTTCACGACAAAATGTCTAAGTGGTATGTTACGTTTTATTCATTGTTTGTTTCGTTCAATAAAATAAGTGTTATCGACTGTTTTGAATAATATATTCCATTATTTCGCTTTAAATTTTATTTTGACGTACGTAATAGTGTTTTTACGTGTATTAATTTAATAATTTAAGGCAATCTGAGCGAAGTATTCACGAAATGCTGAAAGATACTCCACCACTGCGCGAGTCCAGTGATTCCATAACATCGGGAACAGAGGCGAAATTTCCCACATCACGTTCCATGCCCTTTCCACCGGCTTACGGTTAGTAAAGTTCAGACTTACGAACAACACGAAAGATCTTATTTATATTTTAAATTGTTTTTAATAAAAGTAATCTTAAGCAGTTGTAAAAATGCATAGTTTTTTTTCTATTATGAATTTTAATATATTATGAATTTCCCAAATTAAAAAGCATAACTTACGCGAATTAAAGTGCTTTTGAATGTGTAAAAAAATTTGAATGTTTGTGCCACATTGTTGTCAGTTACAATTTAGAGTCACAATTATAAAGAATATTGTTCATAAAGTGACTTCTGCAAATAGATTTTTGTATTTTTTTTTTATTATTTGCTAATAAATTGCATACCAGTCACCGTTGATTATGTTATAGATCTAACTGTTTATAAGAATTCCTTCAAAATATTTCAAAATCAAATATTTCTCACAGTTTTTAATGAATATTTTTATTAACTAAAGGGCAAGTAATATTAAATAAAATAAACAAAAAATTATATTCATCTATATTCAATAATGTTATTAATTTTTGCAGCTCCACCAGATGTGTCACAGAATGGTGCAGCTGGCAACAGCACGCTGCTACGTGCAGGCTCCACCAAGATCGAGTCCATCAAGAATTGGAGTGTCTCCACATATAAATGCACCAAGCAGTTACTGTACGAAAAACTTGGGAAGAGCTCACGTACTGTGGACACTGGTAAACCTTTGATTTATATAAAACTGGTTTTTGGGAAAAATATTTAAATCATCATTCAACATCAAACATTGTAACAAATATTATCTTAACTACATTGTATGGTGTTATGGTAAGTGTCATCTACTGCTTCACCTTTTTTACTATAAAATATGTAATAAATAAATTATTCTGTAAAATCATAACATTTAGTTTTACTCAAATTGGTTGATTGGTGATAGTTATAGAGCAAAAAACATCATTCTTAATCAGCAATCACATGGTGGATTATGCTCTCAACCTTCTCCTTAATACGAGAAGAGGCTTTGCCCAGCCGTGGGACATGTACAGGCTGTCACTACTACAACTAAGCGCGCGTCTCCGCAGAGCTGGAGGCACAGATTTCGATGCTGCGCGAGACGCAGCGCAAGTACTGCGGCGTGCTGCGGCTGAGCGCGGCGCTGACGGCGCAGCTGGCGGCGGCGGGCGCCACGCAGCGCGCGCTGGGCGAGGCCTTCGCCGAGCTCGCGCAGAAATCGCCCGAGCTGCAGAACCAGTGAGTTCCCCTACCCTAATCCTTTATGATAAGTTCGACCATTGGCAAAACCACATAGATGCAGAGAAGCCTGACTTTATTCAAAATTTTCACACATTGCCATATACTTTAAAAATGCAGTTTAATTATGTTAAGCATTAATATTACAAATATCAATTGTGTAATTTTTAGCTAGCTTTTTTATATCTGTGATGAAATATAACATTCAATAAAAAAATTGACCTTATTTTAATAGCTAGTTACGGGGTTTTGCTCTATCCCCGGCGATATCTAACAATCAATTCATTTGTTAACAGAGATGTATAGTAAAATTGTGTACCTGCAGGTTCCTGTACAATGCAGATACCCAGCGCTCGCTCACTCGCAACGGCGAGACGCTGCTGGCGGCGCTGCACTTCTTCAACAACGCGCTCAACACGCTCACCAACAAGACCATGGAGGACACGCTGCTCACCATACGCCAGTACGAGGCTGCCCGGTAAGACCTACACTTAGGGTTGCCAGATAAACGCATCACACTCAATGGCCTTGTGTCTGGAGATGCCAGACGGTGGGAAAATGCGACATTGTTCCGAAATTTCGCGTCTGGTTCCGTGGCCAGGAATTAGATAACATTGTCGTGGATTAAAAATATTATCATTTATCAGTGAAATATCTACCTATTTCACTGATAAATAAGACAAGTGCAATTATTTTTTTAATTTCTTGCAGTTCTTATTTACAGTAGTATATTAATGAAATAGTAGAACGGTCCCAGAATTGATGATCTTGTATCTGACAACCCTATATATCTATGTAATAAATCATTAAAAATTATATTGTTTAATGTCACATGAACTGTATGAGGATGTTTGAAAAATTTAGAGCAAGATCCCAGGATCCCTAGACTTTTTGAGAAATAAAATTTTTGTTATTGACTCGTTTATAGAACGTATGTACGTACGTATGTATATAAAACGCACGCATACCTGCTAACTTGAACCGACGGCCAATTTACAAGTACTAAGTACGAAAATTACGTAAAAACATTAATCACTTTTCTTAAAATGTAAGTGTTGACTTTTATATTAGTTTTATTGATAATAAATATAATCTATACTGCCAGACACTTTCCGTCGGTGCTTATAATATTCGCAAGAATCAAAAGAAAAAATATTAGATTAGTTATCTGTATAGTTCTGGATTCCTCATTGCAAAATCATATTATAATCAGATCTTAGACGTATGCAGTAAGCTGCCCTTTATTAAGATCTTTATTTTTTACGTATAATGGCCAACACGTGGTAAAGTAAATATTATAGTAGGGGAGCCCGCGATGCTAAATTTAAATTTACTCGAGTGTCGTGAAGGCCTATTAAATTTCGAAGCTTAGATGATAAAAAGAAAAAAATATATTATATAACGTAAACCCGTTCATCGATAGGAGGCGAGTGTATACAATTTCAGAAATGTAAAAAAAAACTTACTATTATTGATACTATTTATGCCCAGCATATCTTTTATAATGGAGGTTGCTGAATCTGCCGGTTTGTACGGTGAGGATGGCTGTACGGAAGGGTTGAAAATTGAAAAAAACAATTAGTCGAGCGTGTCAGATTATTTAAGGGGGTGGCAAGTATACCCAAACGAGTTCTCATTTAATATTCTGCCGTATTGGACGAAACGTTTAAACTTTATTTCCTAGTGGTGCTGATCAATAATCTAACGATCATTCTGAGAAATTTCCTATATCTGACGATTTAAAAACAAAATTTTCAAAATTTTAAATTATTGAACATAGTCCATTAATAAAATAAGTACAGAAAATGGAATGTAAAGAACAAAGTATATTTTTAAAAACTGAATACATATATTTATAAAATAATAATAAGAATAATTTAATTCTTTTAACTATTTTTTTTAATCATTTTCGTCTGGTTTAATTTCTTCGCCAATTTCATCCTCAGAATTTCTTCCCTAAAAAATTCCTAAATGTTTATCCTTACGGTATTTTTTATGAAAAGAATATTTGAATATTTCGAGAAAGAACTAATTGTATCCAACATGGTGGTACACTGTACCACCTCATTTCATAGTATGAGTGACTCACTTTTAAATTTTGTTTGTACTATCTATCTCTAATCATCTGGAAATTGCATCATGGCGATAGTAAGTAGTAAGGGGATGGTGAGAAATAGTGGAAATAGAATTATTACGATTTTTTTTAAAGCCACCGACTTCAAAAGCAAAATTTGCCATTTCTTTCATGTAGAAAACATTTACATACATACTTACATACATTTTCGGTTTAAAAACCAAAATCATAATCCCATTTTGATAATTCTATGAGACCAATATATAAGTATGGGACCACTTTGAAATAAAAAAAGTTGAAAATCGGTTATAAAATGACGGCGTCCCGAGGTAACAAACATTTAAAAAAATATTCACTACGCATCGCGAACCTTCGGAAATCTTCCTTTTGTAGTCGGTTCAAAAGAGTGATAAGGGCAGAGAGGCGAGGAATAGGAAATACATAGTTTTTATCACCACACTTTTATTGATGATTTTAACTACATCCGGCTTGAGGTAATCAGCAGATATTATTTTCGTGATCCTTAAATTATGGCCTTCAATTAACAGCGCTCGAGTATATCAAGGTCACATCGAGTATAACAGGTTTTTTTTTTACAAATTGGTATCTGCCTAACTTCCGATTTCAGTGTGCCTTTTACAATAAAATCGTCAATTATTGGAATATACACCTTTTAGGATGTAATGAACTCATACTACCTTAATCCGACGCGCTCGAGTAAATCTAATGATCGACTTTTATTTACTATTCTGATCCTTTATCCTAGACGGACGCATTTGCATTAAGAGCTCATATATGGTAAACATATATACTTACCTGGGTGAATGATAACCCCAAATATTAATCTCCCGCGCTTTTGAGTAAATCCCCAAATCCCCTCTTGGCCTCCCCTACCATTAAAATTTAAGGTTTTCTTTTAATTTTGTATATAGAGTTCCATAATAATATTTGTTTCTCACGAACTACATAATTTATATTCGCAATAAAGAGTAACAAATTAAGTTTTTTTTTTAATTTCGAAAAAGTAAAAAATTTACTAAGTTCAATCCCCAAGCCGTACACAGTTCTTCCGGAAATCTTTGAACGCAGTTTTTCTTAACTTCTACTACATGGTTCCTTTCAACAAACTCTTGCTCTTATAGTATCAGATTGACTGACTCATCCGAATGAATCACCTGTATAGCTGAATATTTGTGCAGGGTCGAGTACGACGCGTACCGTAGCGAGCTGGAAGCCAGCGGCGGCAACCCGCCCGAGCTGCTGCTCGCCAACATCGAGCGCCACCGCCGCCACTACGAGCGCCTGCGCGACGACTCCGCCGTCAAGCTCAAGCTGCTGCACGAGAACCGGGTGCGTACACACACCGTCATATACTGACTGCACCGTGTACTGTATAGCGACTGTACAACATCGAGCGCCACCGCCGCCACTACGAGCGCCTGCGCGACGACTCCGCCGTCAAGCTCAAGCTGCTGCACGAGAACCGGGTGCGTACACACACCGTCATATACTGACTGCACCGTGTACTGTATAGCGACTGTACAACATCGAGCGCCACCGCCGCCACTACGAGCGCCTGCGCGACGACTCCGCCGTCAAGCTCAAGCTGCTGCACGAGAACCGGGTGCGTACACACACCGTCATATACTGACTGCACCGTGTACTGTATAGCGACTGTACAACATCGAGCGCCACCGCCGCCACTACGAGCGCCTGCGCGACGACTCCGCCGTCAAGCTCAAGCTGCTGCACGAGAACCGGGTGCGTACACACACCGTCATATACTGACTGCACCGTGTACTGTATAGCGACTGTACAACATCGAGCGCCACCGCCGCCACTACGAGCGCCTGCGCGACGACTCCGCCGTCAAGCTCAAGCTGCTGCACGAGAACCGGGTGCGTACACACACCGTCATATACTGACTGCACCGTGTACTGTATAGCGACTGTACAACATCGAGCGCCACCGCCGCCACTACGAGCGCCTGCGCGACGACTCCGCCGTCAAGCTCAAGCTGCTGCACGAGAACCGGGTGCGTACACACACCGTCATATACTGACTGCACCGTGTACTGTATAGCGACTGTACAACATCGAGCGCCACCGCCGCCACTACGAGCGCCTGCGCGACGACTCCGCCGTCAAGCTCAAGCTGCTGCACGAGAACCGGGTGCGTACACACACCGTCATATACTGACTGCACCGTGTACTGTATAGCGACTGTACAACATCGAGCGCCACCGCCGCCACTACGAGCGCCTGCGCGACGACTCCGCCGTCAAGCTCAAGCTGCTGCACGAGAACCGGGTGCGTACACACACCGTCATATACTGACTGCACCGTGTACTGTATAGCGACTGTACAACATCGAGCGCCACCGCCGCCACTACGAGCGCCTGCGCGACGACTCCGCCGTCAAGCTCAAGCTGCTGCACGAGAACCGGGTGCGTACACACACCGTCATATACTGACTGCACCGTGTACTGTATAGCGACTGTACAACATCAAGCGCCACCGCCGCCACTACGAGCGCCTGCGCGACGACTCCGCCGTCAAGCTCAAGCTGCTGCACGAGAACCGGGTGCGTACACACACCGTCATATACTGACTGCACCGTGTACTGTATAGCGACTGTACAACATCGAGCGCCACCGCCGCCACTACGAGCGCCTGCGCGACGACTCCGCCGTCAAGCTCAAGCTGCTGCACGAGAACCGGGTGCGTACACACACCGTCATATACTGACTGCACCGTGTACTGTATAGCGACTGTACAACATCGAGCGCCACCGCCGCCACTACGAGCGCCTGCGCGACGACTCCGCCGTCAAGCTCAAGCTGCTGCACGAGAACCGGGTGCGTACACACACCGTCATATACTGACTGCACCGTGTACTGTATAGCGACTGTACAACATCGAGCGCCACCGCCGCCACTACGAGCGCCTGCGCGACGACTCCGCCGTCAAGCTCAAGCTGCTGCACGAGAACCGGGTGCGTACACACACCGTCATATACTGACTGCACCGTGTACTGTATAGCGACTGTACAACATCAAGCGCCACCGCCGCCACTACGAGCGCCTGCGCGACGACTCCGCCGTCAAGCTCAAGCTGCTGCACGAGAACCGGGTGCGTACACACACCGTCATATACTGACTGCACCGTGTACTGTATAGCGACTGTACAACATCGAGCGCCACCGCCGCCACTACGAGCGCCTGCGCGACGACTCCGCCGTCAAGCTCAAGCTGCTGCACGAGAACCGGGTGCGTACACACACCGTCATATACTGACTGCACCGTGTACTGTATAGCGACTGTACAACATCGAGCGCCACCGCCGCCACTACGAGCGCCTGCGCGACGACTCCGCCGTCAAGCTCAAGCTGCTGCACGAGAACCGGGTGCGTACACACACCGTCATATACTGACTGCACCGTGTACTGTATAGCGACTGTACAACATCGAGCGCCACCGCCGCCACTACGAGCGCCTGCGCGACGACTCCGCCGTCAAGCTCAAGCTGCTGCACGAGAACCGGGTGCGTACACACACCGTCATATACTGACTGCACCGTGTACTGTATAGCGACTGTACAACATCGAGCGCCACCGCCGCCACTACGAGCGCCTGCGCGACGACTCCGCCGTCAAGCTCAAGCTGCTGCACGAGAACCGGGTGCGTACACACACCGTCATATACTGACTGCACCGTGTACTGTATAGCGACTGTACAACATCGAGCGCCACCGCCGCCACTACGAGCGCCTGCGCGACGACTCCGCCGTCAAGCTCAAGCTGCTGCACGAGAACCGGGTGCGTACACACACCGTCATATACTGACTGCACCGTGTACTGTATAGCGACTGTACAACATCGAGCGCCACCGCCGCCACTACGAGCGCCTGCGCGACGACTCCGCCGTCAAGCTCAAGCTGCTGCACGAGAACCGGGTGCGTACACACACCGTCATATACTGACTGCACCGTGTACTGTATAGCGACTGTACAACATCGAGCGCCACCGCCGCCACTACGAGCGCCTGCGCGACGACTCCGCCGTCAAGCTCAAGCTGCTGCACGAGAACCGGGTGCGTACACACACCGTCATATACTGACTGCACCGTGTACTGTATAGCGACTGTACAACATCGAGCGCCACCGCCGCCACTACGAGCGCCTGCGCGACGACTCCGCCGTCAAGCTCAAGCTGCTGCACGAGAACCGGGTGCGTACACACACCGTCATATACTGACTGCACCGTGTACTGTATAGCGACTGTACAACATCGAGCGCCACCGCCGCCACTACGAGCGCCTGCGCGACGACTCCGCCGTCAAGCTCAAGCTGCTGCACGAGAACCGGGTGCGTACACACACCGTCATATACTGACTGCACCGTGTACTGTATAGCGACTGTACAACATCAAGCGCCACCGCCGCCACTACGAGCGCCTGCGCGACGACTCCGCCGTCAAGCTCAAGCTGCTGCACGAGAACCGGGTGCGTACACACACCGTCATATACTGACTGCACCGTGTACTGTATAGCGACTGTACAACATCGAGCGCCACCGCCGCCACTACGAGCGCCTGCGCGACGACTCCGCCGTCAAGCTCAAGCTGCTGCACGAGAACCGGGTGCGTACACACACCGTCATATACTGACTGCACCGTGTACTGTATAGCGACTGTACAACATCGAGCGCCACCGCCGCCACTACGAGCGCCTGCGCGACGACTCCGCCGTCAAGCTCAAGCTGCTGCACGAGAACCGGGTGCGTACACACACCGTCATATACTGACTGCACCGTGTACTGTATAGCGACTGTACAACATCGAGCGCCACCGCCGCCACTACGAGCGCCTGCGCGACGACTCCGCCGTCAAGCTCAAGCTGCTGCACGAGAACCGGGTGCGTACACACACCGTCATATACTGACTGCACCGTGTACTGTATAGCGACTGTACAACATCGAGCGCCACCGCCGCCACTACGAGCGCCTGCGCGACGACTCCGCCGTCAAGCTCAAGCTGCTGCACGAGAACCGGGTGCGTACACACACCGTCATATACTGACTGCACCGTGTACTGTATAGCGACTGTACAACATCGAGCGCCACCGCCGCCACTACGAGCGCCTGCGCGACGACTCCGCCGTCAAGCTCAAGCTGCTGCACGAGAACCGGGTGCGTACACACACCGTCATATACTGACTGCACCGTGTACTGTATAGCGACTGTACAACATCGAGCGCCACCGCCGCCACTACGAGCGCCTGCGCGACGACTCCGCCGTCAAGCTCAAGCTGCTGCACGAGAACCGGGTGCGTACACACACCGTCATATACTGACTGCACCGTGTACTGTATAGCGACTGTACAACATCGAGCGCCACCGCCGCCACTACGAGCGCCTGCGCGACGACTCCGCCGTCAAGCTCAAGCTGCTGCACGAGAACCGGGTGCGTACACACACCGTCATATACTGACTGCACCGTGTACTGTATAGCGACTGTACAACATCGAGCGCCACCGCCGCCACTACGAGCGCCTGCGCGACGACTCCGCCGTCAAGCTCAAGCTGCTGCACGAGAACCGGGTGCGTACACACACCGTCATATACTGACTGCACCGTGTACTGTATAGCGACTGTACAACATCGAGCGCCACCGCCGCCACTACGAGCGCCTGCGCGACGACTCCGCCGTCAAGCTCAAGCTGCTGCACGAGAACCGGGTGCGTACACACACCGTCATATACTGACTGCACCGTGTACTGTATAGCGACTGTACAACATCGAGCGCCACCGCCGCCACTACGAGCGCCTGCGCGACGACTCCGCCGTCAAGCTCAAGCTGCTGCACGAGAACCAGGTGCGTACACACACCGTCATATACTGACTGCACCGTGTACTGTATAGCGACTGTACAACATCGAGCGTCACCGCCGCCACTACGAGCGCCTGCGCGACGACTCCGCCGTCAAGCTCAAGCTGCTGCACGAGAACCGGGTGCGTACACACACCGTCATATACTGACTGCACCGTGTACTGTATAGCGACTGTACAACATCGAGCGCCACCGCCGCCACTACGAGCGCCTGCGCGACGACTCCGCCGTCAAGCTCAAGCTGCTGCACGAGAACCGGGTGCGTACACACACCGTCATATACTGACTGCACCGTGTACTGTATAGCGACTGTACAACATCGAGCGCCACCGCCGCCACTACGAGCGCCTGCGCGACGACTCCGCCGTCAAGCTCAAGCTGCTGCACGAGAACCGGGTGCGTACACACACCGTCATATACTGACTGCACCGTGTACTGTATAGCGACTGTACAACATGTGAGCGTCACCGCCGCCACTACGTCACGAACAAAAATATTTTTTTTATTCATTTCCAGCTATTATTTTAATTAATTTTTAGGGTTCCGTACCTTAAAAGGAAAAACGGAACCCTTATAGGATCACTTTGTTGTCCGTCTGTCTGTCTGTCTGTCTGTCTGTCTGTCTGTCTGTCTGTCTGTCTGTCTGTCTGTCTGTCGGGATGTCAACCCTTTTTTCTCAGAAATGCATAGACGTATCATGTTGAAATTAATATCATATACTCAAGTCTACGATGACATGCGGCCGTGAAAATATTAAAGTTCTAAGTCAACGCAATCAAAAGACAATGGAAAATATGTCGTATATTTTGACCATTTTAGCGTTTTCGCAAGGGAATCAAAACCTATAGGGTACTTCCCATTGACCTAGCACGATGAAATTTGGCAAGAAGTAAGATCTTATGGTACAAATAAAGGAAAAAATCTGAAAACTGTAAATTTTTGTATGTATGTTTGTCTGTTTGTAAGTTTGTCTTTCAACCTTTTTCTCAGAAACGCGTGAAGGTAACAAATTTTTATCAACGTCAAGTACTCAGAGTTGTAATTACTAAGAGCTGTGAAAAAATCAAACTTCTAAGTTAACGCAATCAAAAGATACGGTCATTTATATCACATATTTTAAGTATGATAGCGTTTTTAACGTTTTCGCGAGGGAATCAAAACCTATAGGGTACTTCCCATTGACCAAGCATTATGAAATTTGGCCAGGAGCAAGGTCCTTTAGTATACATAAAGGAAAAAATCCGAAAACTGTAAATTTCTGTTCGTGTGTCTGTCAGTCTGTACGTCTGTCTTTCAACCTTTTTCTCAGGAACGCGTAAATGTATCAAGTTGTAAATTGATCAAGCGGAAAATATATTAATCTTAGAATTAAAATTATATGTACTTGTAACAAATTAACATAGAAGTTGACCATGGTCAAAAAAACAATTTTACAAACACTGAGAAGAAATTTGTATCAATACGAAAACATTAAAAAGCAGCAAACCTTTATAAACAACGCAATGCAATCTATATATCGCAGCTAACAAAATGATAGCGCGATGCAGCGTACAGCTAATGCCATCTATTACAACATTATGACATTAACTGTGATATAATTCTGCTCGATTAATAAAAATTTTTATTTTAATTATTATTTAAACGCGCTAAAAATTATAACATAAACTTTTCATTTAAAAGTTTTATCGTCGATTTATAACGTCATTACGTAATTAACATTCAATATAAGAGCTTCACGCGATTTGATTTAAGTACTCGTATTGACTTAGTACGAAAATTTTAAAATTAAATTCAAACAGATCGAGTTATTTAATTTACTTATTTATCTACACATATAAGTCTTCTGGTTATTAGTAATATAATTAGTTATTTATAAATAAACAATTAGTTTTGTTCGAATTAAGGACTAATTATTTCCGTCTTGGCAACACTAATATATATTTCGATATTTTGATTGATAATGTAAATCTAAATATTTTACGAACGTAGTGCAGGGGTAGTGGAGTGTAGTAGAATATAAATAAAAATAAAACGAGAATAAAATATAATATAATTATGTTGTTAATGTCAAGTCAACAAGTTAGTTCATTGAAGTTGTCAAGAGATGGCGCTAGGTGTATCCTGAATCGCGCTATAACTTTGCTTTTTTGAAAGTATAAGCTGTATTAGTACTTAAAATAAAATTTTGTATTTCCATGGATTGCATCCATGATCGTGTTTTAAATTAAAGTGCTCCTAAGTAGTTTCAAAATAGTTTTTGGGACGTGATCCACATTTACATAATATTTGATTATATTTAAGCGACTTCTAAAAAGGAGTGTTTTCAATTCGACCTTGTATTTAATTTTTTTTATGTTTGTTCGCCGATTACGCCGCCATTTGGGTACCGATTTTCAAAATTTTTTTTTTGTTTGAAAAGGTATACTTCCAAGGTGGTCCCATTGTCTTCAGGTCAGGATCAGATGATGGGATCCTGGAGAAATTGAGGGAACTCCTCAAATATTATAGGCAAGCGTATACCGATTTAGGTAATTTTGATAGTAACTTATGTTGGAACTGATGATGAAGACCACAAATGGCGTAGATGGGTTAGTCTTATATAGATTTCTATAAGTTTGTACGGAACCCTCGTTAAGTATGAAGACTAAAAAAGGTCTAAAAAATCCTTGACAATATAAAACAAACCGGTAATCAATTTTTTTTCTACAGGTAAAGGTCATGAACAAGCAACTTCTATTGTTCCATAACGCTGTATCAGCGTACTTTAGCGGCAACAACGTCGCTCTCGAAGCTGCCGTGCGACATTTTAGCGTCCCGGGAGTGCCCCCTCAACACACGAACCATCCCCCCCTCCCCACCACTCATACACCGCTCCCTTCCACCAGCCCTCCCCGAACCACATAGGACCCCGCCGCTAACACTCACTGAGTCTAGCTCAGGGTTCAAGGTAAGCTGGTAGAAATGCTAATCGTGACAACTGTATAGAATCGATGACGTTGACTAAAATATTATCGTCGTGTAACCTATGTCCATCATGTTGTACCGTGTTATGCAATAGTTAATAATCCTAAGTATATACCTAATATAAAGTTAATAGAGAAACTCTGTAGACCCTATATTTTTTTAAATAGGTACTGACTTTATGCTTATAATGTTCTACTAGTTTTGCGATCAAATATGTTTAAAATCGTAGATAGTTATAATAAATATATATAAAATGGTATGAGCCTGTTTATGTCCTGTTGCTTGTTACAATGATACATGTTTGTTTATCATAAATTATTGCATAACACCATTGTTCTTGTAGTTCTTCTCAAATGTTCTAAAATTACTATGGCTGTCGAATAGTTTTGTGAAAAAAAATCACATGTTCTCTCTAGTCAGTGACACTATTTTCTAATACTTGTATATTCAGAGCACTACATATTGCACGAAAAATACATATATAAATACTTAATGTATTTGTGAATATAATATACATAAATGGATACTATACTCCTTTTAATATGTACGTAGTTAATCTGAATACATATAGCTATTATTTATTTAGATATATGTGACCAAATAGTATTATGATTGTACCTAAAATTGGTTTATGACATATTATAGTATTTTCATTCCATTCCAACCCTCATAAATGACAGAAATTCTATCAGCCCATACTTCAATAGAGATCTTTATCAGTGCAATATTTGTAAGGGACATATTGCAAATGGGTAGCGGCCGATAAGTAAGGTTTAAACAAAACTGTTACCCAACTATTGGCCAGTATTATATATAATACCATGCCCAATGTTATATATAATAATATTATGAAATCCTTCTAGTCTACTAATTATTAGATGGATGGGAAGTCTGTCATGTGGGGGTTTTTTAATTGCTTGTAAGTATATATAGTAGTATATATGGTTGATGTTTGTTGTATGCTGTTTCATTTTGAGTAGCTCAAATTTGTCCTTCCAATGATACATGGTGTTCAATTAGTTAACTGGGTGTATCAGTGTGACTTACAGTGATGACTTACAAACATGACTTGTTACATCTTAAATCAATAAAAGTAAAGTATTAGAAATTGTAGATGAAAATATAAAAGGCATAAGATTAATTTTGCGGATCTCTTTTTTCCAAATATCGTTATAATATATTACCATATATTCTCTTGTGACATCATCAACTCATTGTTAGGCATCACTTCATGTCTATTGGTTATTATATTAGATATAGGCAATCAGCAATAAGCCACTAACGTGACTTTGAATGCCTTTAGCTGATTCCTACCACACTGATACATAACATCTTAATTTAGTAAGTCAATGTACTGATGAGTAAGTCACGTCTGTTGGTCGTGACAATAAGGTGCAACTCGTTGGTTAAGTTCTAACATAACAGAACTCAATGGTGTCTATGTAGAGGTATGCAATTTTCTCATTCTCCTATAAAGTTGCTGATTGTGAGTTATGTTGTGTTAGAACTTAGGCAACAATCTGAAATATTTTAAACTTTAATTACATATAATCAGTATAATGTATATGAAGTCTCATATATACATGTATGAATGTGTTGAAGTATTTGCCGGTAACATCATATAGGACCTGAACATAATAGTTTTTTTACATTAATAATTAAAAATTGCTTTAATGCTTAATTTTGTAAGGTCCGAATATTATAAGGCTTATTATATCTACATTGCTATGTATGCATGTGCTTTACTATATACATTTACTGGTTTACAATCAGTAGATAATTATGCGATTATTATTCTCCTGAGATATTATTTAGATTTTTTTTAAAGTATTATTAAATAAAAAAAATTAAGTACTGATAACATGTATATTTTCATCCAAAGATCAAATATTTGATAGAATAACTTTATTGTATGAATTAAGGTTTTTTTTTTACAGAAAGCTTTTATGGATAGGTCTCCAATTAATTATAATGAATGACAATATATGTGGATGTTAGCTTAAATGTCATAGATAGACGCTTAGAGGCAATTCTGATAGCTAGTCAAAACTGCATTAATTATTATTAACTATATATTCCTATTTTAATCAAAATCTTACAGATTTTCATAATAATAGATATTATTATTTAACTAAAACACATTGACAAATAAATAAAATTTGTATTATCTCTAATGCTTTATTTGGTAAGTCTAAATGAATGTATGTTGTAAATTATATTTATAAAGTGTAAAATAAAGTATCTATCAGATATAACCGGTGTTTATTTAGTATCACATATCATCACAGTACTGAGCTCCTTGTCAACTTCAAACTGGCTTCAACCGTTCCTCGTGGGATCTTTCACATCTTTTGATGTATTATCCTGGATTTTACACTTTGACAGTTTCTTTTTCTTTTGAATCACTCTGTACTTCCTCAGCTTCAGCTTTGAACTTTTCCTGTAAAATATATTATAGTCTAAAATGTATAACATATGTGGTTTAATAACAATAAGATTGTATTGTAAACTTACCAAATCATAAATAACTTTAACGACAAGAGAACAGCTAGGACATGTTGCAACTTCTTCACCAGCCATTAGTTCTTCCTACAAAAAATGTTATTATAAAGTTGTAATGTTATAATATTGTATTTTTTTATTAAATTAAATACATAAAAATCTAAATTGTAAAACCTATAGTAATATAATTATATAGTAATATAAATACTAATAATATTTTTCGTATATATGCATAGATTTTCTGATAGAACCATTGAATTAATTTTTACATGGTATTTGGTGTAAAATTTACTCTTAATAATAATATTAGCATATATTATTTGAATATCGGCAATCTAAAATCAACAGCGACTTATTCAGTTGCGCGGCATATCAGTATCCACACTACTTGCTATAATAATATTATTGTCGTTTATTGACATTAGCTCAATGTCATGGATATTGAAATGCACAATAGTTATACTTCATATTCTATTTATATCATATTTTGTTCAGGCTGTTTTGTGTGCGGTTATTTTAAAGTAACATGATTACAGATTTGGGGGTAGTTGTCATACATAGAATATTATAATATAAAAATGAAGTCTAACCTTACTTATTTGAAACCGATCCCCGCATGGGCAGGGATAATAGTACATGTCATCATCTTCGTCGTATTCGAAGTCTTCGATTTCTATCTCATCGTGAAATATGGTCATTCTTACAACTTACTCTAAACTGGCAAAGAAAACATCAGTAAAACTGGAAGAAAACCAAGTCTTCGCTATCGCCGATCGCGTGTTTGTTATTCCAATTGTCACTGTCACCTCGTCAGCTGTCAGCCTGTCGGTCAAATTCAATGTATGGATTAATATTTTTTAATTGAAGCTTATAAATTATAACATTACGCAATTTTTTTCTTATAATTAAATAATGTATTTTTATTGGTATTGTAAAGAAATAACTGAAATTAACGGTTTTTTTAGTAGCAACATGGGTAAATTTTTCTTGCGAGAGTCACACTCTACGTCAGGCTGACAACATCAAAATGATCTTGTCAAACACGTCATTCATTTCATTTTTGCGAAAGAGAATGATCGCGGTGGTCTTGCAAAAAAAATTATAATTTTTCTTATTTAAGTGGTGCAGTGAGTGAACTAGTGTATATATTGTTATCACTACAGTAGAAAGTTGCAACAGTAATCATGTTTAGCTGGCTAAAGAAAGAGGGCGAAAAAACTGAAAGTATCGAAAATGTCGTGGAGGGTCTCAAAAGAATTTATAAAACGAAACTTTTGCCGCTCGAGTTACATTATCAGTTCCACGATTTCCACTCTCCACAGCTCGAGGACCCCGATTTCGATGCGAAACCGATGATACTACTCGTAGGCCAATATTCGACTGGTAAAACTACGTTCATCAAATACCTCTTGGAAAGAGATTTCCCTGGGATTCGCATCGGGCCTGAACCTACGACGGATAGGTTTATTGCGGTGATGTTTGATGAAAAAGAAGGCATGATTCCCGGAAACGCACTCGTCGTAGACCCAAAAAAACAGTTTCGCCCATTGAGTAAATTCGGAAACGCCTTTCTCAACAGGTTCCAATGCTCGACAGTAAATTCGCCAGTCCTACGCGGTATTTCTATCGTAGACACTCCTGGTATATTGTCAGGAGAGAAGCAACGCGTTGACAGGGGATATGATTTTACCGGCGTTCTCGAGTGGTTCGCCGAGCGCGTCGATCGTATCATACTGTTGTTTGACGCCCACAAACTCGATATTTCAGATGAATTCAGGCGCAGTATCGAAGCTCTGAGAGGCCACGACGATAAAATTCGTATCGTTCTAAACAAAGCCGACATGATCGACCACCAGCAGCTGATGCGTGTGTACGGCGCTCTGATGTGGTCCCTGGGCAAGGTGCTGCAAACACCTGAAGTAGCCCGCGTGTACATCGGCTCCTTCTGGGATCAGCCTCTACGCTACGACGTCAATAGGAGGCTTTTTGAGGATGAGGAGCAGGACCTATTTAGAGATATGCAATCGTTACCACGAAATGCTGCATTACGTAAATTAAACGACTTAATCAAGAGGGCACGCCTCGCTAAAGTTCATGCATATATTGTTAGCGAGTTGAGGAAAGAGATGCCCTCGATGTTTGGTAAAGAGGGCAAGAAGAAGGAATTAATTAAGAATTTAGGTCAAGTTTATGATAGAATCCAGAGAGAACAGCAGATTTCTCCTGGAGATTTCCCTGACATTAAAAAAATGCAGGAGACCTTAGCTAATCATGATTTTACCAAGTTCCATCCACTGAAACCAAAATTATTAGAAGTCGTAGACCACATGCTGGCAACTGACATTGCGCGCCTCATGGATATGATCCCTCAGGAAGATATCAACATTGTTGCAGAACCTCTTATCAAAGGTAAGCTTTTCATCACTACTACATCATTTTGTACATGCATATAATAAGAATCTATTTGCAAACAGGAATTAAATGAACCTAAAATAGTACTGTGTATAAGCATACATTTTTAAAACAGGAAACATAGTTGATAAAAATTTACAATGATTCATACAAGTGTGCAACTTAGCACCATTCGTACAAGGTTATATTTATTATATCCTTAACTAAAAGTGTTTGTGTAAAACCATAAGGAGTAGACATCTCTTATCACCAGATATTGACCTGAATAAGTGTTCTTATCACTTGATAACTGAAATGAAATCATCGCTGTTACTATTAGACTTACTAATTAAACATTATTTAATTTTTTATTTATGAAAAAATGTTATATTACTAGAAACAAATGATTTTAATCTGGTTTATCATACAATTTAAAAGTTTATCATGTAAAGTCTCAGATCAATTTATGTTTAAACCATGTAAGAGTTTACGTTATATGAAAATTTTAACCCTTTTGTTTAAAAACAAAATTAATTAATAAAATAAGAAAATTACTCATCTATCTGAATATGATGAATTATGAATCTGCTTCAGTGTAGCCATAAGAAAAACAATTTTGAGATTCTTCAAATATATTTGACCACTTGTCAGCTTGTTTGATTCTAAGCCAAGACGACAAAACATACTGATAAGGCTCGATGTATAAAGAATGTTGGAATTTATGATATTCTTAAAGATATACAACTTAATTATATCAGCACACAGAAGTTAGGATGAAATCTTTTTAATTATTTTATTAATAACATAATTCATTTGTTTTATACTCACAGTGTATGTATACTGTATCTTTTTTTAAAAGTTATAGATTCCAATTAGTTGCTTATAAGTAATAAATCTTCATCTAAATTCTTTTGCATGACACATGCATATGTGCATGCAAAGAATTTAGATGAAAATAAATAGTAAATCATAACATAAACCTTTTGAACAACTACCTATTTTGTTGTGTTAAACATCGGCACTAACACTAAGTAGTCGTAGTAAAATTATATTTATCATGTTGATATTTGCAATGGTTTCAGTTAAACAATCATAGAGAAAATAAACAATACGTTACGCTTTTCTGGCAAGAAAGCCGTTCTTATACATGATACAACACTTTTCGTCGACATTATTAGTGATAATTACATTAATCTTTCTTAGTCTTTATTTTTATATCCGACAAACTCCGCTTGCGTGAAATATTTCACCCAATACTTCACCTCCTTCACGTTTCATTATCGCGACACAGAGTAGCTTATATGCTTCTATAGGGTCCAATTAATATCGATAACACACTTCATTCAAATTTGGTGGTTTAGGCGTAAAAACGTCATAAACAGACCAAGTTACTTTCGCATTTGTAATATTATTAGTTACACTACTCTGTTAAAATAAAATCTAGAAAATTTATTGGCTTAATAATTTATTTTAATTTTCATTCAACGTTGTCTCGGGTAATATAGACGATCAAAATGACGAAATTTTGTGTGCCCTATTTTATTTATTGATGATAAAATGACATATCAAAAGAATGATTTGATATTTTAGTAAGAAAAAAATACTCTCTACAAAGTAAAGATAGATAGACATATTTGCTTTTTTATCAGCATTAGACGCAAATTTTCACACCGGTATTTTGCTGACAAATGCATTAACATAATTACCAAATGAAAGAGTTAATGATAATATAAATTATTATAAGAAATTTCCAAATCTATCGCAATATATTTCGCTTAAATTCTAAAAATATAGCAAACTTTCCTTTTTATAATATTAGCATGACTATTATATTAGAATGGAGCAAAGTGTACACAAATTCACTTGACTATATGGCAGTAGCCAGCTCTTGAAATACCTAGATAATGCATGAAGATGTTATTAAAGTCCTCGACTTCTCGATACGTGATTTGAATTATTAACTATGCACGTTTATGAAATAGTTATGTAACTGTTTCAGATTCATTTCAATTGTACATTTGTTTTTTTTAAACAATTCAAATTAATTTGCTTGTGCATGCTCATGAGTACCTATAAGATATATTGAATTAGATTCTGTAACATGTCAAATAAGAATCAAGTAAGAAAACATTTTAAAACATTTTTTGCCTCTGGCGTCACGCACGCAGTTTAGACAATATGTTTGCTTTTACTTTTATATCCATGGCTCTCGTCGTCCGAGCGATATTAAATATACGCCAATCTTAAGCTTAATACTTTTTTGTGTGACGCTCAAAGAAATAATAAATAACACTTGTAATTCATGTCAAAATTCAAATATCGAAAGTTGTAAGAGTTGGATATCGGATGAGAAAATACAATTATAACTTTTTTTTTGCTTTTCATTTAGAATCGTAATATAATAAATTATGCTAATTTGATTTACAATCTTCGATATCATATCTATAAGTGCAATCGCTAAGTCAAACAGACTAAGGAGTAAAACTTTTCGCTGCCAATAAACCTGAGTCCACATCTGACCTCCTTCGAGCCCAACGACCTCTTAATTGCCATTGTTCGTATTGCCTCACTAATTACAGCTTTCACTGACTTACAAAAAATGGTAAATAGAACAAACGTTCCATTTGTATAATAATTGTTGTCTTATGTTAATAAAATGATACTGCAATTATAACATTTAAAAATGAATCGCTCCATTATTTACACTTAAGTACAACGTATCTTTAAGCGACGATAAATCAATAGTATCAATAATTATTTAGTTTTTAAAAAATAGTTAAAATCTGGCTGCCTTATAACAACACTTCGCACTTCAAGATCGGTTCTCCAGTTTTGACAGTTTATTTTTGCCATGTTGATTTTTTGTTGACGTCACATAGCCTTTGGGACACACTCCGGGGAATAATACGAATAATCTATCCACATACATACGCCTATACATAAATACGCGATATATACATATAATGCGATAAACATCACCGTCCTAGGTAACCGTCGCTTAGGACTATCCTAGCACGATCCTATCCTAGCGAAGCAAAGATAGAGTTATAAGTGTCTTAAAAGGACATTGCTAAAATCCATAAAAAGAAACGCTATTCGTATCATTACAATCTTATTGTATTTTGATCCGTTAACTGACTTCCAAAATGGAGAAGACAAATTGTCGGGGACTTTACGAACGCTGGACCGATTTGATTAATTCTTAAATGTTTGAAAGGAAAATCACATTGGTCCCTTGCCATTTTTTATCAAAATAGTTTAATTTCAAAACCATAATACATAACTAGAATTGACATGTCATCCCACTAAACGATATTACATATCTTGTTGCTTTTGAAATCGGTTCCCATTTTGAAGTTTCGTGTGCAATTGAATAAGGGTATTCGAGTTTCAGTTTTCAGGTCCGTATTCGAGTTTCAGTGTTTTATTAAGGGTACATAATTATAATCTATACTAATAATATATAGCTGAAAAGTTTGTTAGTTTGAACGCGCTAATCAGGAACTACCGGTTCGAATTGAAAAATTATTTTTGTGTTAGATAGTTTATTTATTGAGGAAGGATATAGGCTATATTACATCTCGCCACGACTGATAGAAGCAATGCAGTAATCATAATCGCTAGTGAAACCGCAAGGGACTACTATTTAAATAAAAATAGTCGCGGAGCGGTCTCTCGGCAAAATCAAAAAAAATCTCTACGAATGAAACTATAAATAAATAAATAAATAAATATTATTATTTATGTAGAACATCGGTTATAAATCATGGTTTAGCTTAAATAAATTAGTTATCGGAAAAGTTTAACATTAATTAATCTAACTATAATAGATAACCTGTATCGATATTGCTAATTAATAGCAAATAATTTAATGAAATAACCTATTGTTAATATGTGAATCATTATTTTGGTTAGAAATTATGTATGTGTAAATGACATAATTAAATCATAATTATAACTTACTGCACGCGTGAATCGTGATGCGTTGGTGGTATTTTCCGCCGCCCGTAAAACCCACATGGTCTAGAAGTTATTTACAACCGTTCAACTTTATTAGTCAACATCTTCTATTCTATGTATTTATTCAAGTATTCAAAGTGTAATAATCTTATACGCGTCTTAAAATTGCAATTGCAATCAAAGTTTGGTCCACAAATTGTTATTTTTGAAGAAAAAAAGACATGCATTGGGTATACGAAACTGTGCTATTTTTTCAAACTCTTCTTAATACTTTAAAAAACAAAATTAGCCAACGCATTTGTCTATATATTTCACATTTGAATATTACACATTAAGTACTACTATGTTTGCAAATCCATCCATCCATCCCCTTAAATCGTCCTGTTATTTGTTTAACGTAAGCCTCCTTCATACATAGATCTCCAACGGCCACTCTTTCTATACAATAGGACTGGATATTACTGAGTTACTGATTCTACACATAAAGCGATAAAACTTTGAATTTATGGGCGTTAAATGTACGATTATAAACGTTAAACTTCTTATCAGACCGCTATCACGTGAGTGAGGCGGCAGATAGTAAATTTGCGTGAAATACATTTTAAACTCGTCCGATTCAGTGATTAGGGCAGCAGCGCGGCGCGGGCGCACCTGTGACCTTGGCGTTTGTACTTGATTGCTGAATGGCAACTTATTGTGACCCTCAGTGACGATAACCTATATACATTAAACGACTCTAAATGTCATCTGTAATTGCATGTATGATATGTACTATTTGAATTGTAGTCATAAACAAATATGATTTGATTAGCTTAAAGAGCATTAGAAAGAAAAAAGACAGAAATCTTTCTTTTATTTTAAAGCTCAAAGATTATTGCCACCATTTATGCTTAAGTATATGTACTAACAAGTCGTATCTATGAAAAAACGTAAAACATATAACTAATTATTTGGAATAAAGGATATCTACTTACCAAATAAAGAAAATAACAATAAAATTTAATAATTTCAAATTATCTGGACTTATAAACGTCCGCTGTAATATATATAAGCCTAGTATTAGGATCTGTAAGCAAAATATTAATTAAATCGATTGAGTTATAAATATAAATATAGTTATCTTCCGAAATACAATCCACCATCTCGGATTGACATTTTTCTACATCTAACAAGACGACAACTAGTCGATGATGCATCCATACCTCCGTCATCGAGGTGCACACCTTGCACCTGACGACACCGAGTGAGACTGACCAGTATGGTGGATTGTATTTAGGAACATACAGGTATTCTAATAAATTGGTCAATGTTTGCCTCACTATTAACCCAACGTAGTCTAACACTGCACCCGCTTGGAGCCGATAAGTAGTCTAACTGCACGTAAGGGTTGTTATGCATGCATAGTAAAGCTGGTCTGTCCTCAAGGGGACGGCGGCGACCCGGTGGCGGCCGCGCTGACCCGCCTGCATGTCAAGCGCGGCTTCCTGCAAGGTAAGCTCGTTGTTGTGCGCCGGGTCTCGTGCTCGCTGGGACTTGTGTGGAAATCATGTTAAACATATTCTGCTTTACCTCAAGAGATGAAATAGAACCATGTTCAACACTTGTCTAGCTAAACAGTGTTTAAAAATTATTCGATGCTTAAAATCTAATCTAAATTGTCTATATACATATACGAATAAATTGAAAAACTTATTCATCATATGTCGCACGTTGCATTTGGCAGTTTTAGACGTCTATTTAACTCACTTAAGCGTTGTTTATACATAATTAAACTATGTCTAGAGGATATTTTACTCTAAACTATCGCTAGACGCGGATTTGTATTTTTTATGAACACGTGTTTAACGTATGTTTAAATCTTTCGTAGTAAAGCAGACTGATTTTTTTTCCAACTGTAATTATTTTTATAAAGACCTTATAAATAACATTAAAATAGCTACACAATCCTTAAATATATCGCGTTAATACCAAAATCTGCCAAATTAAAACCTTGTTATTCGATGTCAGTTAAATATACCCATGAATCAGTTTTAACATGACATAAAAATAAGCATGTTTTAAATGTTTCTCATGAATCGTCAACATTCAGAACCAGACAGAATATTATTAACTGCATCTGCATGAGATAATAATAACTCATATATTCATCTTTCTGCTATTTAAGATTCAGTTTTCCATTGATATGTTTAGCATGGTTTTTATATCTCTTCGTGCATGTCCCAGTCCTCCTCCTGTGATGTCATATTGTTATTTCTATTTCGGGGTTGCTTCATTCTTGTTTCGTGTCTAAATTACGAGGGAATTATACCGAATGTATTATTTCCTACTTCTTCTAAATTAATTTATTATTAATGGTTTTAACCTTCTATCTGTACCAATGTGTTTGATAGCATACACGACATTCGTATTTACTGTGTCAACTGTTCTTCGTTAAATTTTTCTTAAGTCTAGTGATAAAATTTATCTTAAACTAATAAGATTATAATTTTTATCTCTTAACCTTCACGCCAGCCATTAAAATACCGTAATATCAATTTGTTATTAACTTGCCATATAAATCACTATCTTTATGTCACTTAACTAGCCTTTACTAAATAATAAAATGTTAGAATTATGGAACATCATTATTTATTTTAAGTACAACTAATTTTATCATAATCTAACAATATTTAAATAACATCAATCAATTTTATTAATCTCCTGAAATAACTTCGATTTATGTTAGAGAAAACGGTTATAGTTTTGAAAGGATATTAAACTATAATATTGACTTCGTAGCCCCGTGTTACTATTATAAGCTTTTAACATAGACTATAGAGTTCCTGTTACCAAAAAAGTTTATATGAACTTACTTCTGGAGAAAAGTTAGCGTTTACCCAAATAATTATCTTAACGCAAAAGTGATAGTCTATGCTTAAAACTGCCTTAAAACGTGCACTAGAAACTCTAATAGCAATAAATATGTATTGTAAGAAACTTTGAATTCAAGTGCTCATTGATATTATCTCGATAAGTCACAGCACAATTACACGATATCTCGAATGATACATCGTGTAAGAACTATCTAACATTCCCAAGCATTTACTGTAATTATTTACTCATAAAGTATCCGTGTTCACATATTCATTCGTATCTAAACCCTGAGTCACATGTATTGTTTAATAGAAACTGCTCGCAAGCGCCGGCGCACGCTTGTGATCGGCGATGCTAATGCGGAAACGTAATTAAGGACAAGTGTTGGCTTGCACTATGAACTTACCTACTTTTTGTCTGCCAAACTGCCGGACTGCGACAGCTATCGCCGTATTGTTGAAATGCTAAGTACATATGATGTAGTTGGTGTTTTCCTAACTTTAACAATTATCACGCATATCAATTACTTCTGGCCGTTATAACGGATCGACCGAGGTCACAACTGTCTTGTCAACAATAAAACTATTATTTACGAGAAAGCTTAGTACGGCGGTAGCTTTTAAAAATAATAAATAATCTTTTTTAATTAGTTAACTTATATATTAAGTTGCTAGTAAGCTGAAAACATGCAACATTAATAAAAATAGTCATACTTTTCGATACAATTAAGTATTATCATCATTAAAATTTAATTATTGAAGAGAGTTTCTTCAGATTACGTTATGTACACAATAGTACATGTATTGTCGTTTGTCATTCCGTTCATCCGATTATGGAAAAACTTTGTCAACTTATTATTTGTACTTGCGCAAAGTTTGTTCGTAAAATAGTTAATTTACCGTAAATGACGCGAGTTTATTCAAAAATATAAAAGTATGAAACGTTATTTCTTCACAGCTAAATATAATACTACTTTACTCTCATTTATTGCACCACAGTCGGGCAACACAAAACAATGCAAACATTTTCAATGCAGATGAGAAATCAAATTAGAACAAAAAAAAACCTAAAATCTTTCGGTACGTATTTCTATTTTTAGCTCTTTCGTTCTCGGTAACATTTTAATAATCTGAAACCTGAAAACATATAAAATCAATATTTAACTTTTTTCATATAAAGTATAATTATATAAGTCATATGTTAACATAAGTATACGAGTTATTTATTTAAACGTGAATTCGTTGCTATGTATATTAAACTTGAATTCTTCTAAGAATCGATTGATCGCTACAAATATAAACCCAATCAAGAGCGATTGGACTGGCGACGGTGGTATTAATAGTGGCACCAGCAACCTTATCACTGATCGATTCGTAGTAACTAGAGTTGGGCGTAACAACACATTTATCACCTCCAGCAGTTGATAAGGAGTCGACATACGTGTGACACTTGCGATGAATGTCAAGGAGCTGTAAGTGAATGGTTCCATTAATTTTTATGCGCTTGTGTGTGCTTTTTCGTCATGGTACTTATATTTATGTTTGTAATGATTAATCACATATTTGAAGTCAGACCATATTCGATCTTGCTGAATATAATGGAGATACCAAAAAACCTTTTGATGGTTAGAAATTTTTGTGAGTATCGAGGTTTTGTATTTTTATCTATAAATAACATCGGTTTAGTGCTATTAATAAATTAATTTGTAAAATTGTTCTCCATATTGTTTTTATAAGTATTTAAAAGTTTCATATAAAACTTGGCTACGTATAGGGTAAACCTCTACTATAAGCAAAAACATTTACGAAATTCTGAGTGTAGATTACTAAAAGTTTTAGATTCTCTAACTGCTGTTAAACGCTTAGATTGTTTAGGGCATTCCATATGTGTGAATATTAGGTGCAGGTCGAAGAAATGTTTATCTGTAATGAAAATTGCAATTCGACATCGACCTCGATATGAAATAACGAATTCAAACTATGCCTCGCCTGCAGTTTAATAATATTAAAGCCTTTGTGAAGCGTTGCAATAATGGAAAAAAACGTGAAAATATTTATTCATTAGTTTACGTTTTCACCAATTGTTACTTCAAAGTGACGATATGTTTTCCGTCTTTAATTATAAGTGTAACAAAATGTGCAATCATTATTCAGTTATTCACTAGAAGTGCCTCACGGTGTCACCTCAGATTTTAAGAAGCAGATTAGATCATATTTATGGTCAATTGCTCTGTCTTTGTGCTTGCCAATATTCCTCAAAAGATCTTAAACTTACCATAAAAAATAAATATTTAATTGAAAAGAAAAGCCAGACAGATACAGATAGGTTTGAAATTAGTTCCTACATGTAACGTATAACGATCGCCATAAGTAAACAGGCTGATTATCTAAGCAAGTGTTTTCAAATAGACTTGATGCAAGTATTTCCTGGGAAGAACACTTTCAAGGAAATAAATATACAAACTCTTCAGCTTTGTGTATTAAATATAGATATATTTAAATAAACAGACATGTACGACGTGCCTGTTCATATAAATGCAATAGTAGCATAGAACTCTATATGGTGTAACTGTGTCGCGCGACTGCGCCGGCAATGGGAGCACGACCGATACTTTCGCCAGGTCTGCGCTGCTGAAACAGATATCATTATCCGAATTCATCGCTTGAATTCAATTATTATTTGAAGAATCTACACACTGAATCTGATCTAATTCCAGCACAATGCAAGTCCAAATCTCTTGACATATTATATTTATAGGACTGTCCGGAGATTGTGAAATACTTTCTTTTTTTAACTTTCGCGTTTTATTTCGTTTAGATGTGCATTTGTTATTTATATAAACCGGTTAGAGTTCAAATAAATATGCATGATTATGCTGAAAATGATGTAATTATGAATTTATTAATAAAGATTAACTCATTACCAACGGGTGCATATACAATATACATATAATATACATATACAATATACTTTGATAAAATTACCGGAAGAAATGTAAGTGCATTAAACAGTAGCTTACGTAAATTATCGCGTGCAAGTCGAATCGCGTCCATTGGTAGTATCGCAAATTGCAGAGTGCAGGAGCACCTGTTGCTAATGCACCAAAAGTCTTGCGTGTTATTTCGCCAGTCCACTTGCCTGCATGACTATTGACGGATTACTGACATCTAAATGAGTTTCTTTATTGATCCATGTGAAGTAGCCAAATTGACAATAGCGTGTCATAAAAAATAGGCCGTAAAGGTAAATGTCTTACTGTTAGGTAGTAAAAAGCTGTTCTCTTATCCAAGAGAATAATATTTAGCTTTAATCCACCATGTTACCCCACTTTGGCGGTCATTGCAATGTCAATAGAACCTTGTCTTCAAGGACAGCAAACACCAATTAAAATCAGCTTAATTTTAATGTCGTCGGTGTTAAGTTTCACTTTATTGCTCTAACAAATGTCACGGCATTGATACACTGGACTATTAATGAAATGTTCAGATACTTACGTCTAGATTTCTACGTCAAGGTTCCGCTGGTCATTAACACAACAAAGCATTAAACGATCGCTACATATCACGACAAGTTATGTAATTAAAACGCTGACACATTTACATACATGAAAGATTAAATAAAACTAGATTAGTCCTTTAAAAATGGGATAAATTCCTGATCAAGTGGTCTTTCGACATATTGTGCTTGTTTACGGAGGATATGGTACAGTTAATTGTGCTGGGGGCATTGTTCCCGTGTCCGCTGTGACATCATTACAGCGTGTCCATTGAGTCGCATTTCAGCAGCCATTGTTGCCGACCCACTTGCTCTCAATGACTCGTATTGTGCTCGATGTGACTGATGCACCCCGCCAGTGGAATCATTTGTTTCCCTTTGTAATACCGCGAGATGGTCCTGATTGTTCAGTCAAAAACGTTCATTGTCGTTTTGATATTGACATAGTGACCGACCTGCTTATTGGTAGTGTTTAGTTTTTAGATGCATAATTTACGAAAAATTTGTAGGCAATCCATGACGTCAACGTCCACGACAGCAAAGTCAAGGCTATTTTCTGGTTAATTGTAAATAATTTAACTCAACGTAAGTTGTTGAAATGTAAACTAAATGGAAGTAAAGTTAATAGGTATTATACAGAAAAGTAATTGTAGTTTAACAGTTAAGATTACAGTTTTACCTCAGTGGTGCAGAAATCTGAACACAATAAAAAAGTAGCTAGATTTAAATCCATAGAGCGTGGTAGTGCTCGGAAGTGCGATGTGGGGCGCGCGCGCACTGAATATCGACCGCCCGCGCGGGCGCACGCGCACTGACATCGAGTGCTGTATCACCATTTACAGTTGCGATTATCGCTCAGTATGGTACCTCTTCTATTTCAGCGATGCTTTGGACATAAATGTTATTCAAATGTACTTAGGTGTATGGCTTTAGTTTCGTATTGTTTTTGTTTTATCGCCTCACGTCAGTTGTTAATAACGACCTATTTTACTCTGGTTTCGATTAAAATAATAGGTTTTTTTTACAGCATATAAACAATTCAAAAAAATAAAGATGTAGATGGTTTAATTTTTCAAGATCTATGATGTCTTAAATGTTTTTAATCATATTATTTTTTAATCGCCTAAAATTCAAAGTTACAAGGGTGAAAATTTAAAATAAAAAAAATACATTGAAAGCTATACAAAATACGAATTTTTAAAAATTTTAAATAATTTTAAGATAACCTTTTCTTAACACCAAATTACTACTACTACTATTAATATTACTACTACTATTAACGATGGAATTAAAAAGTTACTGATGTTATTTGTAAAGATACAGTATTTAATGAATATGTAAAAATTTTAATAAATGTGTATCGTGACATATAAATTAGGTATCTTCGAGTAAAATGCATGACTCAGTCTCCGTCGTGTCGCGCTCAATATCAATGTTTGATTGTTCGGAACATCGGCGCGTACGCATTGCACATAACTGTAAACTAGATTCCGCGCATACAATACATTGTATGTCTGTTGTAACATTTATTCATATGTTAGTACCTACTGTACTAGCTTTTATCGTAAGGCTTCGTACGCGATTCACTAGCTCGACTTTACTCTCAATAAATGCTGCTTTTATCAGGGATTTACCTTTGGCTTTTAATTTCTTCAAAAGTGTATTGTGCTGTAAAATTTAAGTATTTCAAAAGTCTTGAGTTTTACAAATCATTGGACCGTAGAAAATCCATTATTAAGGGAAGTTCCTTAATTTTTTTTTTTTTATGTCCTTACGCTATAGCTTATGGTAACCCCATGCTAATTAATTTCTATCAGGTGGTTTTAAATATGATACTAAAAATTTTATTTGTTTTAAATAGTATAAAAGCATTATTAGAAATCTAAAGATCAGCAGGGAATATACAAAACATCACACATTAATGATTCTGACATCTGTCTCTCTTAAATTGACCGAGTGACTTGGCAATGTATGATGTGCTTAGAATACGTAGGTTTTTAAGTACCTGCTCAATTGAGATATCCATGAGTTAGGAGCAGGTTAATATCTACTGCTATTAGATACTATTAATAAGCAGAATGAAAAAGTTAATAAAATCATAAAATCAGAATGATAAAAGCACATTTTAATAAATTTTATCAACATTTTTAATCACAGCGCGAACACGATTTAGCGATAAGATGCGATTTTATACCTTAAAAAAACTTTGCAAGTAATATCGGTAAACAATAATTTTTTTTACTTATTTTAAACTGTAATTTTGATATTTATTGACCTCCTTCCAAATATGAGGACATCAATTCGTATAAACGTTGCTGCCGATTTCAGTTTCTACACTTTGTGACCCCATTTTAATGATTCTCTGACTTCTGTCCGATGGAGGCAAAAACCGAAGATTGTTGTTTTCAATTTTGTAGAGACATTCCCTGTTCAGTACCATTCCAATGCAATTGTTGTATAGAATACATATTTAAAAAAGAAATGGCCGTTCGGTTGTAGCCTGTTGCTTTTTTAATTAAAGAAAAATTACATAATAGAATATCATTCATGAAGGTTAATGATTCAATTACAGTTCTAAAAAATATAAACATACATATGTCTAAGATCACAACATTACCCTCAGTGTTAGTAGGTCAAAGACCCGCATTATCTCTACCAGAGCCAATGTCGCCGCCTCACTGCCTAAATGCGGGCCGACGTCATTAACTTGATACCTACAAACATATTTAGACACTAAATAAAACTTTTTATAAGGGTATAATGTATTTTCTTTTTTTTTCAACATAAATATTTTGATGGATATAAGAACTCTTAATCTTATATTAATTTAGTTAAATTTTACATGAAAAATAAAAATTGTGAAACGATTATAAATAATATCAGAATTTTACTTATTAATATTCGATTAACATAATTTTGTTTTCAGTTGAGATTTTATTTTTTCCCAATTCAGTTTCAGCTTTTGAAGATTCCATCCGAAATCAATATTATGTAATTAGTTTGAATTTTAATTCAATTAAAATGGAGCCATCGCTGATACTATTTTCTTAATTCGATCGAAAAAGTTTTTTAAAATTCGTTTTACAAATCTTCGCCAATTGTTTATTAATAACCACCCGCACAAAGTTGGTTACAATCAAAACAATAAAATAAGGAGTGCGACAAGACCTCTATTGTGTCATCAGTACCAAGAACGCCCGACTTCGTCGCCGCGTGAATGAGTGCCCTTTACGAAACAAACAACACCGCTCCTCAAACTATATGTTATTTAGGACCAGTCGTGCGAAGAATTTTTATACCATGCGCTGCTTCGTGGCTTGCATAAGAATTGTGCATCAATAACGTAAAGAATGTCCGGCGTTTTTGTTTTCATTGAATTTTAATACTTTGTTGTCTAGTTTCTAAAAACGGCTTCAAATGGTTTCGATTTGACAGACACGTTAGCGCAGTGGTCACTGCAACTGACTGAAGCGTTAACGGTCGCGGGTTCGATCCCCGCTCAGGGCAAACGTCTGTATTGGCCATATGGATGTTTGTCGTGGTCTGGGTGTCTGTGTTAGTGTTATGTGTTTCCGGACTCCCGACACAAGACCATGAGATCTTAATGGGAGCCGTTGAGTGTGATGCGTTTATTATTATTTATTTATATATTATTTGTCTTGTGTTTATTGTAATATCTGCGACAGTTATTTAAGTCAAACCATAAGTTTTCGTTTTAGTTTTGTGTGTATTACTTAAATAAAAAGACAGCTACAGTTTTATATTAGTTCAGATCAATATATCTGTTTTGTAGACTTATTGTTTATTTCTCGAATACCTTTAACTCGGTTCCGAGTACTTAAATGTCCAAAGATCCACAAATTGAAACATCACTCAAGTAATGGAAAAATATTTTCGGCCCTATAATTGCAATTTTAAAACGAGTTTTGCCAGTACATTTCTTTATCGTTTCTTGCTAAATCACTTATTTTTATATAAAATGTCAATATGTTTTTAAGCACAACCAATAAACAAAGAATTTAATTGAATTATGTTTTTATGAATATATTTTTACTAAATTTGGTACCTAAATATTCTCATGGTTTATTAATTCCTTTAATTATATTAGATTATAGATTTTAGGCAAATCAACTATGTTATTTGTTTTTATTGTGTAATAGTACTGTTCGTAGATGCATAAATCGCCTACGGGGCCAGTCCTAAGGGAAGACGCTTGTTATCCACAATAATGTCGTCTTAAATATATTCAATTTAAATTAATTATTTTATTAAAACTGCGGGTTTCTGTTAACGTAAAGCAGGAAGTAATGTTTTAGATTATGTTTAATTATAGTCTGTTGTATAAAATTTACATTAAAGTTAGAATTTATCCTCATACGTACGACTACTTTCCAATCGTTTTCTTTTTAATCGCGCGCAGGCTCGATCAAACAAAAACCTCGCCTTGCCTCACTTCCGCGAACACTCATTTCACTTGCCACGTGCTTGGCTTCCCAACTAGCGGCAGACGAATTATAGACTTAGGCGTTGTTTCTATAAGTTTTGCAATGTCCAAAGTCCCAGCGTTAAAACGAATTTGAAACTTCGTACCGTAGGCGATCGATTTCCGCCAGGACATTACTAAGAAATATTCTAACGGCGATTAAATTATGAAAACAATCAAAATTTCGTTAATCCTCAGTCCTGTTTTTAGTTTTCAAGTTACTGTTTTTAGTTTTTTTTAATCGGTTGAGCCAGGGATGTTGAATATGAAATTGATTTTATGTTAAAATTTTTAGAACTTATTTCCCACGTTCTATTTAATTTATGCAGAAATTTCCTCGATCTCATAATCGTTCAGACAATTTATTAGAATTATGTTCTCTGTATTCACATAATATGTCACACTTTTCTTATATAGACAGATCTTTATCATTCTTGAATAATAAATAATTATATCGTTCGCCTTCAATCCGGTTGAAGAAATAAATTCTCGTTTAATTTTATTATCACAACAACTGTGTCCTTGTGCGCTCGCGAAGGCCGTAACATTCAGGCAGTTTAAAACATATCGTCTATGAGCGGGCGACACGGCGTGTGGGCGACAACGGACGCGCTTCCTCCTTAACGCAAGATACCTGTATCCTGCACACGGACCTTGGCTGACCATTCCCAATTCTGCTGGGGAGAAAATTGCACTCGAATTATCTCTTGTCAAACTTTTGCAACCATTCTTTCGAGATCTCTTGACTGGTCTAGTCTGTTTTGTGCGCGAGTTAACCGTAAAATGGCGGGTCAGCGAGATCTGATAACGCTGCCTAATGAGGGTAATTTTTTTTGATGTGCTAGTTATATAAAATATATATTCTTACAAACCTTATTTTTTCGTTTTGTTTTGTGTTATTTCTGTTCAAAATTTCTGATCAATTTTCTTGTAAACGTTTGGATAGCAATACGACATCGTAGCCTAAAGGTCTAACGAGTTTAGGTTGTTATAGCATCTCCTGAGCTACACGACGTAACACCGCCATATTTGGCCTCGTTTCGTAAAATGTATAAAATTCGTAGCATTTGATACAAGATTAACTATATGATTAGATTGTCCATGTTATGTGCACTGAGGGTGACGTAACCTCCAGTGATTAGATAACGACTAATTCTCGTTACCCGTTGAGAAAGCTACTTATTTTCTTCATGGAACTGCAGGAAAAATTGCGAAAAACTAATTGGAATATAATTTTTTTAATTATTACCAATGAAGCGTTTTTTAATTAATTAGTATCAATTAATGGATAATATTTATGAGTCATATACTAGGTAATTAATTAATTAATTTCGCTAGGTACAAGTGAAATATAGTGCTAACTTAATTATTAATGAATTAATAACTATCAATGATGTTTTGTTATACGAATTAGCACTTTAGAATAAAGTAACGTTTGAACAAGTACCTAGGATCTGTTAGCATCAAGAGTGCAGGCCAGGCTTGTGTGCACTAAACGTTAGTTGACGGAGCGCGACTCGCTTCCTACACTTTCACTGCGCCGCGCCGATGCGATCTAGATTACTCATTCTCTTCATTACGATTACGTGACTAACGTCCGAGACCACTGTTCGTTCTGGACTTGTTGTATTTAAAGGACTTCGCTCTATGTGACCCACGAATATGCCAGATAACATTATCAAATACACCGGTTGTTTCATAAATCTGTTAAGTTTATTCAATATATAGCTATTCAAATTTCCTTAAAAGTCCACCCTTTTAAATTATACTTTATTAAAATATTTATCATTATTCTACTGCGAAAAATATACTTCACAAAAATAGTTATAGAAGCAGAATGTTTATACTAAGTCTAGATTTTTATACCGTTTTATTTAACTTGCCACGGTATATTCCTTAAAATCTTTCCACAGTTTCTTCGACTACATCTACCAAGCTGATTCTTACGAAACTCTGTTCTTAAAAATAAATTAAAAATCTTTGTTTTCATTTCATCACACTAGCTTAAGACACTGTCTTGAACGACAATGGAACACCAATGTCTTTCAATTTGTTTCGCAAAGGTAAGTTTTAAACTCTTGTAATTAAGAACTACTGTTCTTAATTACAAATATTCGACTAGTGACTACTGTCACTTGTCGAATATTTTTGTTCTACCATCAAAATGTGTTGTATTAAGTAAGTTCTAGATACATTTTCAACGCCTGCCAGTTGCTCAACACGAAATAGCGGCATCGCCTTGAATTTGATACTATTATTGCAATTTGCATGCGACGCGCAACGCTTGCTTCATTAGCTGCTACCTATTCTCTTAATTACGAGTTAACCGCACTTACACATACTTTATACCTGTTTCGTATTGAGCGCACTGACCCTTCACCGCCAGCACGTTGGTTTTACACTGTCTGCGTGTTTACCAACCTCACTTGATAAAAAGTCGAGGTCGTTTATATAAAGTAATATTGTTTTTCAAAAATCAACATAATTCCTAAAACTTTGACCTATAACACCTGTAGTATGGCTGCGTTCAGTTTAGTTAAGATTTTCCTTAAGTAATTTATTCATTTCAATTCTTTTTAGGTATCATTCTAATAAATATATGTACGTAGGTACGTAATGTTTGTAACAGAAATGTAAATTATTATTGCACAAAAGAAGACCAACAAACGATTGTTCATTAGAGATATGGTGGTCATTCATAACCGGAACAGATCCGAAATAATTGTTTCTGATAATTTCGGATGATGATTTCAGTTTAATATCGTAATTCCGTCTGTTTTAAACTCTATTAAAATATTTTTGGTTAAATAACTTCACATACTTTTTTAACCTTTGTTCTCATAGTAATCTAGCATAATTTTGTACATAAAGTAGCAGGCGTACCTCCAGAACAGCCACAAATTTATTGCCAGCTTAAAAAGGAATGGGTGATGAAGGATGTCTTTTCGAATCTGTATCAATTTTAGTTATTATTACTACCACAGTAGTAATACCGCGGGGATTATGCTGCTGGCTTTTACTCACCGTACAAAACGCAGGTATTGCATGTCGATCTTCTGTGAGAGTATGGTACCTGCCTAGTGAGTGTATCAGCTGTAGTCTGAAAGCTACAGTTACGCTTCACCACAATAGTATTACTAACTGAAATTTATATAAATGCAAAAAGACGTCTAAAAACCTACAGTAAATATATACCTAAATAAATACAATGATTCTTCTAACGACGAAATACGTCCTTATAAAGTTGGTATAGTCTAGAACTAGATAATAATCTATAGGCTACAACCATTTAACTGATCTCTGGAATGCAACGCGGTGGGCGACATATGATATGCACAATTTAACCAATTCCTTATACACGTGAACTATTTATTACGTACCACTCATATTAAATAACCAGCTAAAACAAAAATACTTGATGGAAATGTAGATTTTTAAAACTGAAATTTCAAACTTATTAAACAACTAGCTGTGCCCGCGACTTCGTTCGCGTGGATTACAGAATGCTTGGTATGTCTCCTGCAAATCAAGGTTATAATAGTCTGCGGTTCTGCTCAGGAAAGAAGCTTTTTACTTTGGATCTGGAAACTTTCTGGTTGTTTTTATAAGCAGTCACTAACTCAGATATGGTATTCCTCCACGGTTTTCGCTATAAATGTTGAAGAAAAGTTGTTTTGTGCTAGTCTTTAAGATTTTGACTGCAAAACAGTAAGTTCCCACTGAGTTTCTTCTTGTATTATATATCGGGTGACTTTTTTTAACTGGGCTTTGATATTTATATGGCCAAATCCGGAACTATAAGGAATCGCGAAAGATACTTAAAGGAGTTTCGTGTCAAATTTTGAAAAATCTAAAACTGGATCATATTTTTTTTGATTTCATGATTCTCCTTGCCAGGAATAGAACCCACTAATTTTGAAAAAAAAAATACATTCTGTATTATTACACCACCAATAAACTTGTAAAGATCAACTTTTGGAAAGTAATAATAAATCAGCCAAGTGCGTGTCGGGCCACGCACAATGTAGGGTTCCGTAGTTATCAGAATTGTCAAGATCGGTCAAGCAATCTTCGAGTTATATTTTCGTAAAAAAGTTTACGACGAACTGAGAATTTCCTTTTTTAAGTCAGTTTAAACAATATACGTACTTACAATTTAAAACCTTTTATTATTATAAAATTATTTTTAATTTCTCTTTATATTTCGAGACTAAAATATTTTTAATGTAAAATGAATGTTTGAATGTGAATTATACTAACGATTTTGAACTTTATATGTTCGTCGATTATTTATTATTCTAACACTTGTAAAATATACTCAGCGCCGATAATTTTCCTTCCTGATTAGCGCCTATGAAATCTATGGAGATTTGGTTGAAAACTTCATAAGCGCGATTCAGAATCACTCACGACATTTTTTATTGAGACATTGTTTTATACCTTATTTTATATTTTATTTTAATTTAAACTTATTAAATATTTATTTATTTATTCATTTAAATTCATATATTAATTTAAAATTATTAATATTTACGTAATGTGATGCTTTAAAAAGTGAAATATTTATTTTTACTTAGATCATCTATAACTCGATAACCATAAGAACCCACATAGCCGTGATAATTTTCCTTTTAAATTCATTATATGTACCACTATCGTGATTTTTTTTCATATTTTTAGATGCAGCAGTTTATTGGGTAGAGGGGGGGGCACACTTGACTCTAAGAAAAATTGACACTACAAAGCTTAATATTTCGGAAACAGTTCGTCGTTCGGAAAAATGGTTTTCCCACACCTATAACATTTTTAAAAGACCTATCTAACGATACCCCACAACATGGGATAAATGAGAAAAAAAATTTTTGGTCTCTCTTAACACATAGGGAAGACACCCTGAAAAAAAAAATATTTTTAAGATTTTATTGTACGACTTTCTCGGCGTAATTCATATGTATACTCATACCGAATTACAGCTTTCTGGTATTAAGGGTTTCAGAGCAAAGCCGCGGACAGACAGACAGACAGACGGACATGGCGAAACTATAAGGGTTCCGTTTTTTACTACGGAACCCTAAAAAGTGACAAATTAAAGGAAAAGATTTTTTTACAAAACAACATTAAATATATACACTAATTAGAAGTTAAGTATTCGATTCTACATAGACATAATCAAATATGTGGGTTAAATCATGGGTTCCCGTAGGTTTAGAAAAAAAATCTGCATTACTTCGAACGATTTGTTTATATCGCATCAAAATGTTGGTCACCTACTAAAGTAAGGAAGACTGTGAATAATACAATCGAAAATATATAAAATGAATAACTCACAGTAACTTCTTTTATGTTTGTCTATTTTTTCTATGTGAGTTGTACAAAGTTGATAGAATGTGACGTTTGTTTTGGTCCTGGTTACCTATTCCGTTACCTAAGTAGGTTTAGATAATTCTTAAAAAGATGAATGAATTTATTGAAAATCTACATTTCACTGGACTCGGCTATGGTACTCACCCGCTATTAGCGTTAAAACATCCCGTTTCACTTTTAAAATTTCACTTTTAGGTATAATTGTTTTTTTAAAGAATTGCTAAAGATTTAATTAATGTAAGAATTTGATAGAATTTTGTAAAAAAAATAGTCTTTTCTTTTTGTTGCAGTTAACTGTATACTATTACCTCCCTGAAGGAGATCCTTATAATATGTGACCGTATCAGATGATGCAATCATACAGAATGTTAATTTTTCTCAAAATCAACGTGTTTCAACGTCGTTTCTGGCTAGGAGAACTTATTTTTCAAAAAACTAATGATATAGTTTTAGTTTTGATTAAAATCGGCTCTGTTACTCCTTTAATTATTTATCGCTATTGCTTATAGTTTCGGATTTGCTCTATCATATCCAGTAAAATAATTACCCAGTAAATTTATTATTTTTCAAAATTATTATTATTTATTAACTTTCCTATTTGAATCAAATATTATTCACTATTTCATTAGTTTCAATTTTGTTCCACATTGATGTTGACAGATAGACAGACAAAAATTTTAAAATTGGGAATTTTGTTGTAAGTACCGTGTATACTTTCATATGCAAATGCGTATGCATATGAAAGTATAAAGTATTTAAAATTACAAACAGACACATTAATTTTATTTACTTGTATACCTTCCCTTCTTAAATATGAAATTGTTTACTATTTTATTTGTTTCTCCAATATTTTGTTATCGCGTAATTCTCTTTTTTAATTATTGATTTAAATACATATATTTTTTAATAAAAGTAGCCTAAGTTAATCCTTATAATATTAGCTATAGGAGCTGCTGTAATGTTTTTAAGAACTTCTTAGACTTAGTGATATTTTGTGATATATTTCTTCCATTCCCACTCCCTTCTCTGGGCCTCACGTGATTAGTGGACATCCTCTATCTGCGCGTGAAAGTCTCATCAAATTTGATTCAGCTGTTTCAGAGATTAGTCGTAAAAAACAGACTGACAGTACTTGATGTAAGTACTTTCGTGCATTTAGTGAAAATCACAAAATAATGTTCATATCTTTTTTAGCTGGCACAAACGCACAGATAAACAGACAAACAGACAAAAATTCTAACAATTATTGTTTTGGGTTCTATTGCGTAGGTAAAGACCCCCAATATTTTTTTTTCATATATCTTACATGTACAGACAGCGACCCGTTAGAATTTTTTTTCATATTTATAGAATGAAAAAAAAACTTAAATAGAAGTAAGCCCAAGTCACTCCTTATAACATTTGCTAACTGCGAGTAAAAGTACCATCAAAACCGGTTTAGCCGTTTCAGAGATTCGTCGGAACAAACAGACAGACTGACAGACAAAAAATTTAAAAATGTATTTTTGATGTATGTACTGTATATACTTTCATGCATTTAGTGATAAGCAGAAAAAAATGTTCAATGTGATTCGTTAAATTGACATAACTTTTTTATTTATGGACCGATTGACATAAAACAATGCCTAAATGTTAAGTGAAGCTTACTACAATATATTAGTGAAAACCGCATCTAAATCGGATAAGCCGTTTCTGAGATTAGCGTGCACAAACGCACAGATAAACAGACAAACAGATAAGAATTCTAAAAATCATAGATTTGGGTTCTATTGCGTTGGTAAAGGCCCCCAATAATGTTTTTTTTTCAAATATCTTCCATGTACAGACAGCGACCCTCTAGAATTTTATTATTAGTATAGATAATGTAAATAAATCCATACAAGTTAGCGATTCTGTTTGAAAATAACTTCGCTTGACGGTAAAACTCAGTGTATGAACATCACCGCAATATCAACGTGACGCGTGTCATCTCCGCTTATGTTACATCCATTGATTTTGGTTATAAACAAAATGACAAATAAACAGCCAACACTTCCTTGTGGAGTTGATATCATGGACACAATTACACGTAACTTCCAAAATCCAAATATAAAAGTAAACCTACTAATTATTTCTAACAAGAGACAACGTGAAAATAATTCAAGTGTTAAGAGTATCTTAGTTACAGTTGCCTTATTACTTAACAAGTCTGAAGTCAGCATGCAGTAAGATTTCAGCGAATAATAAATCTTACGTACATGGTGATAGAAAATATGTTACTGATCCAAAGTAAACTCCAACCGCGTGTAACCGTTTTTACCAGTAGTTAATGCAATCATACGACTGTTACCTGTTCCATAAAAAATGCTGATATTATTTTCGCGAAACACCGTGACCGACGGCCTTCTGTTTTTACTTCAACCGATTCATGAACCTACTGACCTAAATGTCCTATTGACAAATAACGAGACCGTATGAATCACCATTGACTTAAACTATTCGAGAACATCCACCTGCTGAACACAGTTAAACTCGAGGTACATAGAATTCGTCAATTCTTTTTAACGATGTTTTTATAAAAATATGTCCATGATTCATTGAAATGCAACAATAGATACAGTTTTTAGTGTAACTTAAATGGTGTGAAACAATATGGGTAATGGAGCACGGTAGCGGAGCGCTGAATAGTGCGACCTTGCTCTGATCCCAGATAAGAGACCATTTATCTCTGTTGTGGTCAGCTCACCTCCGAATTAGAGGACGCGAACTGTTTATATATCATATCTTTATTTACACTAAGTACGTGGGACACTTTATAAAGAAAAAGAAAGTTTTGCTAATGGGCACGATATTGTAAAATAATTCGACTAAGTCCGTGACGTGTCACACGGCTGACAGAGTTCTTAGTCATATCAATAAAATAAAATACCTTTGTGCGTCACGTTAAATAACTATTTGATCCTTCAATTTTTTACACTTATGTTAGTTAAAATTGATCACATCGGCGTCAACCGGGTAAGTTGCTAGCTTAGCTATCAATCGCATTCTCAACATTAGTGGTTTTAAATACTTTATAATTTCAACGCTTAATTTTCGAAATAAATATTTTTTGTCGCTTTTTTAAAATCATGTTCAGAATTAATTTTTTACGAACCATTTTAACAGAGACCATATAAAAGAGCAAAAAAATGGGATTTTTTTATCCTATCATTTATAATGTCGCTACAGACTGACATTTCAAATATAGAATCTAGAGTTCTAGAGTAATGTGATAGGGCTAAGTTGTGTAAACTTGGCATTGACAGAGGTCACTAATCACCGCTAATTACTTTAGCATGCACTTCTATGATCTATTGTGCTTCACATACTGTTGTGCGGCTACATGCATACCTACTGTAATTATTCTAAGGTATATAACTTATACGTATATCTCTCAACACTTTAATTCAATTCAATTATTTTACTAGCGGACAGATTTTCATAAAAATTTTCAAAAGTTGTACAGCTTCGTAAGGCTGCCTAGGTAACTTACCAGGTTCCTCATTATTTTTCAATCTTGTTTATAACAAAAATAATTAATTTCAAGATTACTAATGCATTGGTTGACGAGATAATTAATACAATTTTATTTTTACATTCCAGGTGGAGCATTCGAGGGCGTAGAAGACCAAGTATCACCATTCGGGTACGGTCGCGGCGAAGGCGTGGACGCCGGCCATGGCGACCCGGAATGGATCTGCAGCAAGGAGAAGCCTCGCTACGACCAGCTATTCATGGGTCTCGACCCTATCGACGGGAAGGTCACCGGAGCCGGTACGCAGCTCGCACTCGCACGCATCCTCGCCACACACCCACACCTCACACACACAATGACAATAGACACCGCGTTACGGGCTCTGCTCTCTACCACACAGAATTGTTCCCAACTAACCGAACTCTGCATGTTGCTTAAAAACCAAAAAAGTCTAAAAGCTGGGGACGACGATGGACATTTCGATAAAATCACCGATGCTTTGACGGTGGCTACACAAAACACCAATACCATTAGCCAATTTCTGCTTAATGAATCTTCTAGCAATTTAAGTATGTCTCGAACTGTTTCCATCCATAGCTTACACGATTCTGTACTACACGATGATTCTAGAGCCGTTCCATCGGACGCGATTAGATCTGATTCCACAACTGTAAATACCGATGACTGTAGCGATTCCGAAAGTAGATGCTCCGAAAAATCATTCCCTCGTATCATAGAAACTAAAGAAAAAGAAGGAGGGATTTTGGAATCGCTACAATTTTCTATAAAATTTATATTTTTAATGTTACTGAATTTGATAACGATAACGATAACAGCGGAATGTATGTTTATCTGCTTGGTGTATGTTTTTACCGGCAAATATTATATCGAGTTTAACGTAGCTAAACCTCCGCAGAGTTGGATAGAGAAGGCTAAAGAACTGACTTTCGGTCTCGATGAAGAAATTGTCCAAATTAATTCAATTTTCCAATTGTTTCATCGTAATACCGTAGTCGATATATTACGGTATCTCACCGCGAATATGAAAGAGGAAAATTCTTAAGATAGGCATGTAATGTGTGTTTGACCTGTGCGTCATGGTATAGGTATCGTTCTTAAGTGTTTGCTTGCTATGAATAAGTTTCAAGCCGGTTGAGGAATCGATTGCATATATTAAACTTTCATGCTATTTTTGGTGGTAGAGTTCAATGGCGTCACTAAACTAATTTTATAATAATCGATCGCAGAAAGTTGTGTTTCTAACAATTCTTCCTACAAAAAAACATTACTAATTCATATTCCATTAAAAATTCTTATTTATATAATATTAAAGTTTCCTAATAATCTATTCTGGCAATCTACAGACCTTAAAATTTAAATGACTATTAAATATTATCCCCTAATGAGAGGCAGAATTCAGTTAAAATTTTCTCAACAGCGGCGAAGACGGAAATGGTGAAGTCGAAACTACCGAACAGCGTGCTCGGTAAGATATGGAAGCTATCGGACATCGACAAGGACGGGTTCCTGGACGACGAAGAGTTCGCGCTGGCGATGCACCTCATCCGTGTCAAGATCGACGGCCACGACCTCCCCTCCGAGCTGCCCCCCCACCTCATACCCCCCTCTAAGCGCAACTAAAACTTTGATTACCTAGGATGACGTCGCCAGTCATCCAGCAGTCGGTTCATGTCTTGTCTATGGAAACAAGACGGCACCGTTTCCTAGATAGCGTTTTTGACACCGTAAGGTCAGTGTTTTAGACACCCATAATATGGCGTCCGCAATTTAACTGACGCAATCCTAGGAAACCAAAGCATGAACCCTGGCTGAGCGAACCCGTACGAAACGCGCAAATTGTATTATTATATACCAATTTCTTATGAACTCTCGCTTCGTCCGACCACTGTTCAATCAATGTAAAAATTCGAAGCGATTCAAACGTTGACTTTGATTTCATTGTTTCGATATCTTCATTCGCAAACCAGCTAACTCCATATTAGTTTACGAGACGCAATAATAATTTTTGGTTAGCGACAATCATTTTTATGAAAGCAACAACCGTTGTTTCTAATGTACTGTAATTACAACTTTTATATAGATATTTCATTTACAAAGTTATAAATAAATGTCATTCTCAGCGTCGCCTGTAACTTAAGAGTTAGCAGAAGCGCGAATTTAGATATCGATTTGTATTTACCGATCAAACCCTAAATGACCTTTAAATTATCTCATCTCATCATTTCAAAAAAAAAAATTGTAGATTTTGTATCGTGTGTGGGACTCATCCATTATTGTGTGCTTTATTTCTAGTTGTAAGATAGTTCTGGCTTCCCTTTTTCGTTTGAGTTTTTGAATGCAATTTACCCTCACTCGCTGTCACTTCACTTTGCAATCTGTGTGGCGGAAGGCGGAGCGGTAACGTTCATGTTAGAAGTTTATTAGGCGAGAATTACACTTGTAAGTTTTACTCTCGTGATTGACTTAAAAGAACTCTGTAACCTGGTAACAGTTACCTAAGTAACGTTACGAAAACTGTCTGTCATAAATAAAAGCACTGACAATAAGAAACATACAAGTGTAATTCGCGCCTTAGGATAGAAGTGTTCTCTTCGAACGCTCGCAGGAAATGAATGTGCAATACCTCCTCAGCGCGACACATCGCTTCAGTTCGTATTAAATTTTTTAATAAATAATATTCTTATGATATATGTATACAGTTTAGTAATTTAAATCTTAAATTGTTATTACATTTTTAATGTTTAGCTTTACGACTTAATTTATTGTTGTGGCGAGACTCGTCGGTGCTTCAGAGTTTGATTTCTTATACACGATGTATCAAAAATAGTCTTCATATTTTAAGTATATTTTTTAAATTATTATTCATATAAATTTATTTAAGTCACGTATGTTATGCATGCCTCTTCATTGACATTTTATTTTAAAAATTTATACCATAAGTTGTTCCTATTAGCGATTTTCTGGCGGAATTAAACTGGATTATTAATTTTATATTTGTAGATAGTTTTATTCAATAAATGATGCTAAATTTTTCATAAAAATAAATTCTTAGTTTTAATTTCATAACTCTGTGTACTTAGTCACGTAGGCCTGTCTATCAAAAGCTATCTCGTTCTTGCATTTTTATGCAGCATTTATTTGGAACTTTAGACTTCATTATTCAGTGCCTTCGGTATGTTTAAGAGAGGTTCGGCATTCAAGCTTTCCTTACCTTGTACTGGGACGGGTGTTACCACTTCGGAGGCTCACTACACATTGGGGGAGTATATGTAAATATGGAATTTTGGAAGTGTTACATTTTTTGGAATGTACTTTACTGCGCCGCGTGCAGCGCCGCCGCGCGGGCGCGCGCCCGCACTGGACGCGGCGTGTAATACTTTTACATTTGCTACTGCGTGTACATAATATAAACGTGAATAAATAATATGTAAATGTATTTATCGTAAATTATACACAGAGTGTAATAAATAGTTAAGAAAATTCAGTATTTTGTGTTTTATTCCACATTTTTTTATCTAACATCAATTAAACACTTATCAAAATAATATATAACCAGTGGCAGATATGGAATACATGTATATAAAGTATGAAGAAATATTCATTTTCTGGATATGTAGAGGTTGTAATAAAATAATAATTTTTGATGACATTTATTTTTAAAACCAATTGTTTTTTAAATCTTAGCTAATAATATACCAGTTAAACAGAGATAGAATTGAGTCTCTCTAATTTAACATCCATAGATATTTTATTGGCTAAATATATTGCATCCAGAGCAAGTCGCTTCCGCTGCGTCTTCATTTATTTTACAATTTTACCTAACTAGTGATACATATTGCATATAGACACGTAAGGAAAACAATACCCCACAAACCTAATTCAAAATATAACAGACACAGAGGCACATACATTTATTATATCCCTAAGACTCAAGATCTACATATTTCTTCATAAATAAATTGTTGTTTCAGAAGAAAGGTTAATAAAAGTGTTGGTTGTAGCAAGAATACCGTTTGTCACATCTCTAAATATAAATTAAAAAATTACATTCACTTTATTTTTAAATAAAAGATTGCTGGTGTTGCTACAGTGAGTAGCCACCTCGACATAGACATAGATAGGACTGTGAAGTTTAAATATTAACATTTCACTGTGGTGGTTGTGGCGGGGGCTTGTCACCGGGCTGGTTGTTGTCTCCGGGGCCAGGCGGGCGCATCTGACGTCGCAACTGCTCTACTAGGTCAGGGTTGGCCGACTGCATGTGTTGGGCCAGAGCTTGGCCAGCTTCTAATAATGCATTCATACCACCCCCTCCATTAGTTGCATTGGGAGTGCTAGTATTCATCAATCCAGATATAAGATTTTGCATGTTTGGATCAGCAAGCATTTCTGTTGCCATGTTTAACAAGGCAGTGTTTTGTAGTAGGCCACCGAGATCTAGTGGCCTCCCACCGGCACCACCACCGCCGCCGCCGCCACCGCTACGGGCTATGTGCTCTTCGGCGAGTTTCAAGTTTTGCTTGTAAGATTCGTTATCTGGCTCGAGTTGGACGGCGCGGGCAAATGCTGTGCGGGCTTCTGCATGCCGGTCGAGTGCAGTCAGAGCGATGCCTAGACGGCCGTGTGCTTTTCCATAATTCGGCTGTAAGGCCAGTGCCGCCATGCAATCTGCGATAGCAGATTCGTGCTCTCCTAATTTGAAGTGTGCGGCGGCTCGATTGCAAAAGAAAACAGAGTTCTGTGGATCAAGCTCGATAGCACGCGAATATTTTTCTAGAGCTTCGCGATAACGATTAGACTTCATAAGTTCGTTACCTTCGTTCTTCAACCTCTCGGCCTCCGCTCGATCGACTCTCGGAGCCCCGCCACGCTGTTGCCTTATCAGTTGAAGCAAATCCACGCCTCTTGCGAGCTCTTCTGGGGTTAATTCAAAAGCCGTCTCGATGCATTGTACTCCGACTTCCACGCTCTCTCGAGAGTCAACACTCAGAGTATCACTGTCTAGTTGTTGCTTAAGAAAATTAACTATACTCGCCGCTACTATTTTTCGTTCCGACATTTTAAGCGATCTTCAATTGCTATAATAATTTGAATACCGATTTTATTTCACTTAATATTTTTCACCATCAGTCTGACAAATTGACAAGTCATTGACAGAATGACAGATTAAAATTATTGATAAATTGTCTATGCTTTTACCTTTATTGACCGGCGTAGACCATAAGCATTGGGACGCGCCTTACAAGTCTTTTCCCCTCAAGCAAATCTTATTATGAAATGATCTAACGAATTTATAAAAATTACTCAGGAAACGATTTTCAGCAATATCAAAATCGTTTTTATTATATGTATATGGAGCTACGTAAAAAATCCAGTCTGTGCGGTTACCATTGCAAAAAAAAGATCAAACACATTTGATCTTCAAAAAAAGGAAGTTACATTATTTTTCACATAATTCACTAGTTTTATTAAAATCACCATACAATATTATCGTCAATAATGTTTTCGACCATGACAAATAGATTGCTTGAGTACAAAATAATCGGATCGGTGTGATATGTTCATGATTAAATAAAATCAAATGCAATAAAATTTATTCCTTATGTCATTGCAGATTTTTGCAATTTTAGGCTTTAATTTTTAAAAAAAGAAGTAAAAATTATTTAAATGTTGATTTTTCACAAATGTGTCAGTAGTATTCTTTTGTTTTGGATAGTGCTGTTATAATGTTGAATGCAAATAGATATCGATGAAAATATTTTTTATAGAAGTAAAAATCAGTTTTCAATAAACAATATTTAATTTTTTTTATTAGTAAACAAAATAATTCCGGTTCTTGATGTAATTTAAAAATCCACTCTAATTTCTAAATCGCTTGTAAAAAACTAAAGTCTTCGAATGTGTCCATTTACCATTATTTCATTTTTTATATCCTTACCACGTGTATACTTTGAACAGAGGGTCTATAAAAATGTTTTAGCCAAAAATGGGATATAAATTACAGGAATCCATGCAGCAGCTTTATTTCTCAGCCACAGTGATATTGGTCAAATCATGAGGGTTTTACTGTAACACCGGCGCCGGTACTTTTGATCAGTGTACCGATAGCACGTATAGTATCAGGTATTATGTTAAAGGGAAAAAAACTATTAAATTTATTGCCATCATAACACCATTTTATGTGGTCATGACTTGTAGAGGTTATTTTTAAAATGTTATGTGCATTTATCCACAGGTTCCAAAATTTAGTCGCATCATTACCCACTTTGTATAAAATATTTAGTAAGAATATATATATATATATATACTTGATAAACAAAGTTAAAAGACGGTATACTAAATATTTCTCTATAACTTGTATTTCTAGTTTGGATAAAATAAGAAACATATTTTGGTGCATAAATAATTTATTTATATAGTAAGAATAGCTTTTAATTTTATAACAGTTCCTTAGTATAAAGCCGTGAAACTTTCTGTTCTTGGTGTAGCGTAATCTCTATCACGTAGAATACGCATACATTTACAAGTTTGTATGAAATACGACGTGGACTATACACGAAGCTCGCGGCTTGAATGTCTTGATTTCTTTTCGCTCGTTAGCAAGCGTTAAAATCATTCGTCTCTTTCAATATATCACGTTTCTCGTGTACAAAACACGTATTTTTTCAATAACTAATAAAAGTACAACTAATAAAATTTTGTGGAAACGAAAGGTATAAATTATACCAGCGAGTCGCCGGTGATCCATGTTGCCGTACATGTATACCTCGTTTCACGTAAGTGTGTTGCGTAGAATACGAGGCGAGCCCAAACTCGCGCATGGTACAGTCGAGTCAACAAGACTTAAAAACTTGAATGTATACGATATTTTTATAAACGTATTAAATATTCTCAGTGGTTAAAAGACATTTATAATCTATAATACCTATACTTGACTTATTTGGTAAGACCTTGGAACCACCCTGGAACGAAAATCACGAATTTTTTAATATGTGCACTGGTTCAGTACTAACATTTTCAACTATATGAGAAACACATCTGATATGCACTAGAAATTGCTAATTATTATATAAACACATTAATTTGCTATAGGTATACATATATAACATTAATAATTAAAATTAAATAAATGTCTAAACGACTATCCTCGTGCCTAGTGTTATTCTGCACAGGATTACGTGCATATTTCAGACCAACGCACTTACGTGAACGGAGGTATACCTAGTATTATTCAGGTGTCAAAGTTGTCTGCGCGAGTGGGCCGCGCGCTGTCCCCGGCGCGAGTGCGGTCGAGCCCCCGGGAGGCCCGGCGGATGCGAGTCGCCGCTCAGTGGGCGGGCGGCGCGGCGGCGAGCTCGGCCCAGTGCGGGTGCTGCGGCGGCGTGGTGTGCAGCAGGCTGGGCCAGTCGGCCAGGCGCCGCGCGCGCGCGAACACGTCCCGCGCCAGCGCGCGCGCGCCGCCGTCCGCCGCGCCGCACAGCGCGCCGCCCAGCCACGCCGCGCTGTTGTCGTGCGCCGGCGCCGCGTGGAACTTGAACTCGCGGATGCAGAGGCTGTCCCTGCGAGCGACCACGTTATAGCTTCAACAGACCCGATGCGTATTTGGTCTATTACCTTTTTTTTCTGCAATTACGTAAGTTGTAGTTTGGTTTGTCGTTGAGGCTATCGACTGCGCCTCGTTTGTGGACTAGCTTATTCGAAATACCATTCTCTCAAAAAATAACTTAAAATTCAAAATAAACGGTAGAAAACTATACATTCACTCTACTTTTCCATACCCCTTTTTAAGCGCATTTAGAAGTTTTCTGGCCCTGCAATTGTTTGTGGACGGTTGTGAACGCCCAACATCACGATGACCGAGACCCACCTTCATTCTTTACGCACACAATCATCGGAAAAGCAGTGTAGGATCCGAGACTCCAACCTGTAGGGCGGCAGCGTGACGAGGTGGCGCAGCTCGTGCGCGAGGCGCGCCTTGAGGCCGGGCAGCGCCGCCGTGCCGCCCGTCACGAGGATGTTGGCGGCGAGCTCGCGGCGCGCGTCGATGGGGCAGCGCGCGATGCACTGCAGCACGATGTCGGGCAGCGACGCCAGCTCGTTGTCGCGCGCGAACAGCGGCTCGGCGGCCAGCTCGCGCGCCGCGCCGCTCACCTGCAGCGCGCGCGCCGCCAGCGTGTACAGCGCCGCGCGCGCCGGCGCCGCGCCCGCCGCCAGCTGCAGCGCGCGCGCGCGCGACGGCACGAAGCACGCGCGCGCTGCTCGCACGCACACGGTACATTCGTGAGGCCGGAAATTGAATACATTTCTCATATGATGAAACTGACTGTGCTCCGCTTCTGAATAGTATCGCAATGGTTTAGAATCTTTACAGCCTCATTAAATGAACTATTAATTGTAAAAAATAATTCTAACAAAATGGCTAGTTCATAAGGTCAGGGTTTAGAAAGTGATTAATTGCAGTTTAGGTTTTGATTTACCGAGGCTAGTCTTGTCCGCGATTATAATATTTGACACAAGAGACTCATCTGTTCCAGTTGTGTCACACACCTTTGATGTCTTCGAGCACGTGCTCGGGCAGGTGCAGCTCGGTCTCGTTGTCGCGGTCCAGCAGGCGCGCGAGCTCGTCGTGTATGGCGCGCGCGCCGAGCGGCTGCGACTGTATCGCCTGCAGCACCGGGCAGCCGTGCACCACTGGCGACGAAATCGACCAATATAGGGGCTGTCTATGAGTCACGTGAGGCAAATAGGGGGAGGAGAGAGTCTGGGATAAAATCACCAAATATCACGAGGTGGGAGGGGTCTTTTTAAGCATCCCTACTTAATATGAACAAGAAAAATACACGTGATTTTAGATGGGAGGAAGGATTATACAAAACCTTACTATGAATCATCAGGAGTGAAAGGGGAACTAAAAAGTTGCTAAAAAAATATCACGTGATTAATGGATATCTCTTTTGTTACCTTGATATCAACATCATTTCAATTCAAGCACCCTCCGGGTGTTCCAGTTACTCACCGGCGACCACCTCCGCGTCGCGCGCGCCGAGCGACACGACGAGCGCGACGGGCGCGCCCAGCGTCAGCGCGCACAGCCGCGCGCTGTCCGCCCACATCACGCCCGACACCTCGATTATACACAAGAATAAGTAGAAAACTAAAACCAAAATTGCGACAAAACATGATCCAGAAACATCAACCAAAAAGCCATAAAAGAATAAACAGGTATATTATATTCTTTTATTATATGATATTTAAAGTTTGAGAAGCTATGCACTGAATATTTGTTGTCTTTTATACATAACTGATACTGATGTTTTTTTTAGATGTATCAACAGAAAAATCCCTACTTAATATGAATATATTAATATATAAGATACCTCATAATGTAGGAACAGTACTTTAGCGAGTGTCTCCCGAAACAATGTCGGAGTGAGCAAGGACTCCACGACAACTACTTTCCTTTCCTTTGGGTTGACCAGCACATGTCTGATATTTGACAAAGATTACTAAGTTAAAACATCTCAATATTGTAAAATATACTATAAAATAAAATTTATTTAATGTTTATTTAAAATATATTTTTTAAGTAATAAATTTGTAGAAAATATTTTCCAGACCTGAAGTACAATAAATGCAGCATGTGAACGAGGTTGTCATACAGTTCCTCCTCATTTTTGTAGTCGTATACCCTCTTAAACTTCCTCTCAGACGGGCACCAGTACTCGGAGGGAATGATGCAGCGCGGGGCCGCCTCTCCCGTGAAACCAAACCTAGTTACATTAATATAAAAAATGATGTTGTTCGTGCATGACAGTTGATTCTTCTAGAAATTTGTTATTCAATTCTGTTATCTTCCTTTTGAAGTTACAGTATTAGTGTATTTTTATTTATTATAATCATATTCTTGGACAATTCTTTTAATGAAAGAAACTTAAATTACAAGTAAATATTGGAAGTATGAATTTTTCAAGTCAATATTGATTATTATTAGTGTTAATTGTATTGATTCAAGATTTGTTGTTCGTAAAAGCTATATAAAAAGGTTACCAAAACTATTACTAATAGTTAAGAGTGACGGGTTTCTTCCTAATAGGTCATGTTTATAATTTATTACATTTTAAACTTACTATTGCAAAACAGTTGTTGATTTCTTTTATTTACTAATACAAAAATATGAAGTAAAAAATTTGCATAAATAGCAGAAATGAGTCATCTTTAAAATGCTTCAGTAACTTTTATACGGATTGAATGCGTTACACAGAATTTTCATATTATATAGCTTACTATATTGTAATTTAAGTCATCATTTACTTACTTGGTGTAGTCAGTTCCTAGATCTAAAACTACCGCCTGCTTTTCTTGAATTAGAGCAATTCCTTCGTATAATGCCATTTTGCAAATAAAAACTGTATTACATTTCTTTTAGTAAGTATGTGCTTATATTGTTACTTATAAATAATAAATACACTCACAAATAATACATTTTTACTTATTGTTTTAATTTCAAATTAGAAATATTTAGGTATGATTTATTTTCTGTAGACTTGTCAAGTTGTCAAAATTTTTTTTTCGCTTTTTTCTTTGCTTAGAGGGAAAAGGCAAAGGTATTACACCGTACAGCCAAGTCTTTTTCAAGTTGTCAAAGTCAAAAAGCAGTACATTTTTATTTTTTTATTATATGTTAAACGGCTTTGGATACAAGTTGAAGCTTTTCTTAAAAAGCAGAATATTAACATTAGTAATGTTGCAACATTTGAACAATATCAATAAAATAAAAAATCATTTTTATTTTTTTTTAAGATATTTTCAAAATTGTAAATAAAATATATTACTAAATCATAAGAAACCTACATAGCTTTTTAAACATATTATCGTAAAATTAAATAAAAATACAAACTTCTTTCCTAATGAATTTTGTTTAAAAATTAAAACTTATGATTAAATAAACTGTCAAAATTTTTAGTTATTTCGAACATTTATTCATTAATTAACTATCGTAATTTAATTACATTTCTTAGCATTTAAATGTTCAAGAGAAAATAAGTTAAGGTAAATATTTATTTTTATGATTTTAAGATTATTTAAGTATTTATACATATAAAATTAATTGTCCTGACTGACCTGATATATCAACGCAGAGCCTAAACGGCGGGGGATACAAACCTAAAATTTTGGCAGTAGGTGCCTGTTACTTTGTAGGCATCCACTAAGAAAGGGTATTTTGAAAATCCACTCCCACATTGAAGTGCAAGGGGTTTGTGAAGTTTGCATTGAGAATGTGTTTTTTAGCCGATATCCCTTAAATTTAGCACAAATATTATTTAGGGTATATAACTAATGGAAAAATATAATTTATTAAAAGATAAAGGTGAGAATAATTCAGTATAAATTGCATATTTATTCTAAACCTTTAGTAGGAAATTGCCCTGAAGAATATTTACCCAGTTTTCTGAATTGCATCCATCAAATTCCAAAACATACGCAGGCGAAGCCGCGAGGGACTGCTAGTACTATATATATTCAATAACTGAAATATTTTTACCAGTAAACTGTTAATGATTTCAGAGTGATTAGTTTTCCTAAAATGAAACTCTCACAAAGAGCTTTTCAACTAGCTCATACACAAAAATTAGATACAACGGAATTAAAGAAAATAGCCATTAAAAATAAAATACAAGCAAACAGCCCCACTTTAAAAACGCGACTCCCGCGTGCAGCCAGCAAGTACTCCAAACGACATTGTTGCATGGGATGTATGGCTAAACTTCTGGATTCGTTTTTGACTAATTATTCGTAAATGTTCTCAAAATAAAATTAATTTCAATGGAACGAATTTTAATAAAAAGTTATGTTTTTTACCTTTTAAAAGTAATAATACAATAATTATAATAAAAGTGTTGATTATATTTTAGGTGTATATACATATATCAGAAAAACCTTCTATTTTATATCACCTTTTCTATTTTGTATAGTATAAATTATTATATTATTTAAGGCTTTTTTAATAATGTGAATTTTCAATATTGCAAATTTTTGAATACTTAATTTTTTTTATCGACTCAAACATCAGTCATATGTTATAGATATCTTTATATAGGTATTTAATCTTATTAAAAGAAAATAAAATTAAGCAAATGTGTGTGTGGACTATACGTGGGACTTTACGACGTCGCGTCATCGTTGTAAAAATCGTTTTGCCCCTAAGTCCCGCCTGTTGTACCCCTTGAGAACATAATGACCGAAAATGGCTCTGATATTGCAAACCTTTTCGCCAAACACTTTTCCTCTATATATTCAACTCAAATGCACGACCACCAAGACCTCCCCGTATCTCAAACTATGTTTACAGTATATCCTCAATATACTGAAACTGAAGTCTACAAAGTTTTAAAAGACTTGGATGCCTCAAAAGGTGCTGGACCTGACAACATTCCGTCTTTATTTGCAAAACGCTGTGCAGCTCAGTTATCTCGACCATTAACGGCAATCATCAATCGATCCCTTAATGAAGGCAGATTTCCTCAACGATGGAAACAGGCTAGAATTTTACCAATTTATAAAAAAGGAGCGCAAGATGACATCAAAAACTATAGACCGATTTCTATTTTGTCCTGTTTTTCAAAAATATTTGAGACCCTAGTCTATTCCAGCGTTTATCCTATTATAAATAATGTTTTAACACCTCACCAACATGGCTTTAAGTACAAACTAATTTACTTTCTTTTGTTACTGACATTTCCCAATCATTAGATGCCAGATATGAAGTGGATGCTATTTATACAGACTTCACTAGCGCTTTTGATAAAGTAGATCACTTAATTTTAGTCGAAAAGTTAAAGTCAATTGGTTTCGACGGTCCTATTTTAAATTGGTTTAAGTCCTATCTAACCCGACGTCCTCAAACGGTATCAGTTAAAGGTTATGAGTCAGCGGAATATTACGCTAAATCAGGAGTTCCTCAGGGCTCTCATTTAGGTCCACTGCTGTTTTTAGTTTACATAAACGATATCATTCAATACATACGTCATAGTAATTATTCGCTCTTTGCTGATGATCTCAAAATATATCGGACAGTTAAATCTTACTTTTTTATATGTGAATATTGTGTACATCTATAATTGTCACTCATATCAGGTCCTAGAATTTTGTTTTAAATTTTATCTGTTATTTATAAGTGCATAATATGTGTGATGTTGATGTACCTTTTAAAATAAAATAAAATAAAATAAAGTCATTTATAATTATAAAAATTCTATTTTTTTTTATTAACCTTGAATTTCGTTCGATTTCGCTATAGCTCAAATTTTCTTACATTTTGCAATTGTTTCAAGGAAATAAAACGATTTTAAATTTTAGTGTTGTATAATTCAACGAGTTACTTGGTTGATTTCACCCAGATTCTCTAATATTGAAACGTTTGTTTAAAGGAGTAGTTTACAATTAGTGGTAGGTGTACCCCCCAGGGGTTCGTGGGGTTGTATCGAGCGGTACATGCAGAGTAATCTTTTGACAAAAAAAAAATCAGTCAAAAAATGTATCTCATTTACTGAAACAGTTTGCGTACTTAAACCAACGTCGTCTCATGGTTTAGAAAATTATTTTGATAGTAATTCCTGCGAGGAGTTCTCGAGATTAAGGTGTTTGGTAATTTTGTAAAAACTAATTGGGAACCACTGGCAGAACATCATAATATACTATTAGTATAAATATCAGGTGTAAAATAAATAAACATACATAAAAACAAAAATAACTATTTACTAATCATTTATTTTACATAAATTCCGCTATAATACATATTTACAAACGTAAAAACGAATCGAGATTGTCACATTGTAAAAAAAGCTTGAGCAAGACGGCTCTGCCGCCCCAAATGTACCTACACTAGTTAGTTGAGACTCGGCCGCGGCGCACTCTCCACTTAAGTGCACACAAAAACCACTATCAATATATCATGACACCGCAGAACCGACAAGGACTTCACTTAAGAGCGGAAATATTCCGATTTGCCCGATCAACTCCCGGTTCAACTTAATACGAAACTAAATACTTTTACACATACTTTATATGACCAATAATACCCAGTCAATTAGACAAATCCGAACGTCCACTGCTCGCTTAAATGGTAGCTCGTCTAGGAACCCTTCGCAACTAGCAGGATCCAAGCCTCATAAATAAATACAGGTCAATTCGCTTCGACGCCGACAAGTGGCGAATCGTCTCAGACACAACACACTACCAGTAATAAACTACCCTCACCCGCAATCTAAAATAAAAATATCGCCATTGCTAGTTCTACGGTGACTAAGTTAAGACTTACTTTAAGTAACAAATGATTGAAAAATATGTAGAAAAATGTGATAATGAAAATGTTTTTTATTATTTAAAAACTCAACAAATAACAAATAAATAAGTATTCAGACATTTTTACCAATTAAATACGAATTACGAGTCTTTCAAATTTGTTTAAACTGTTACAAATATGGAACATAAATATCGTTACTAAAAATTTGAAACGAATAACGAGTCATATCATTATATCTATGTAATCTATGTAAATGTTTTGGACAGAAACAGACGATATTTATGTTTCATGCTCCTCTCCACAGCTTTAATGCGGCTATCTGACAATACAATTTTGTCTTTCAATCGATACGATCGTAACGAAAGAAAGCACCCGAAGCGGGCTTATTAATTTCGTGTTCAGTCAAGTAGCGAGAGTGTTCGCCGCGGTAACACCCCGTGGTCGACTTTACGACTCGTATCACGACTCGGATGGTACTCGTCACGGCACCGATTAACAAATCGATTCCACACGAGTCGATCCGAGCCGCGATACGAGAGCGCGATGACCGATGCCTCTCGATATTATGCTAAACGCGAACGCGTTAAATGATGGAGGTGATCAATCGCGCCTTGAAGTTGACTATCCTCTCGGAGGTTTGCGCGATACGAAGGATGAGGTCCTGGATGAGGTTGGCGATGCCTCTGTTGGCGATGATGAAGAGGCGCGTGATGGGGCCGGGCACGCCCTCCGTCAGGTTGTCGCCCTTGGGCCCGCCGTTGTCCTCGCCCTCCGCCGCGCCGGCGTCGCCGGACGACGAGCCGGACGACGAACCCGCTACGAGCTGGAATATTTGATGACTCCATTATTGTCTCGATCGGTTGCTGCTTAGGTTTGTTAATTCTCTACGAACTATTTACTTTTTAATGCACCGACAGAAAATCCAACAACAACTAATTTTGTACAAATTATCTCAAATATTTAGACTAAACGGGTTATGGTTTATGGCCATGTTTTTTTTTTAATTAACTAAAGTAAGTTTTATCTAACGATTGTGCAACATAAGAGAATTTTACAGTGCAATGTTAGAGAATAAAGCAGAAACAGAAAGAAGGAAAAGGTAGGACAAGGAGGAGGGAAGTTAGAAATGAGGTTATGAGCTTCGTTCATTCGACAACACAAAACGATCTACAACAAGCGGCTTCCTCGATCATCTCGGCAACAGCACCAGCATCTATCGATACGATCTACTGAATACGATCCGTCCGTCTAGTCTACGTGTGAGCTACGAATGTGCCGTGTACTTGAGGGACGTCGTTGGGGTCCAGGGTGGCGGAGTGCGAGGCGGTGAGGCCCACGTTGAGCGAGTCGGTGCCCGCGAACAGCCGGAAGGCGGAGCCGGCGGCGCGCGCCACTACCTCTGCCGGACGCTGGAACACCAATTCTCCTCACTTGCTAAACATCTCCCGGTTCTCTTTCACATTACCTACCTGTTTCATCTTTAAGTCTAATCGTAACTTCACACAATGCCTTTACGTGTTACTATGAGGAAGAACGATATAGGTTTTATTAGTTAAAAAAGATTGTCATGAAAATGAGTAGGATCGAAGAAAATGAAAAAGTAAGAGAAAATTAGACGAAGTTATGGTTATAGAAGAAAAGATTGATAGAGTACAGTGTTTCCGAATTATTCGATACATACTCTCACGATGTCAAATAGGAAGTTGCCAGAGCCGCCTCCTGAGGCTGAACTCGATCCTCCGAAGTTGAGGAATCTGGAAGTATAAAAATCTATTTTAAGTACTGTTATACTTCACCTTGCAATTAACTTGCCATGCGCTAGTTTACTGACGACTTTCATTGAATAACATGTAGATATATTTATATTAAAATTATTTTTTCGATTATTTTCAAATTATTTTTAAAGTTTCCATACAATTGACATAAAAAAATAATAGTAAAAAGTTGTCCGTTTTTTATATTGTGGTTTTGTATCACAATCACGGACATTAATTCTATTGGCGTGTTTATATAAAAGATAATGTGTTAACGCATAAGATCTCTGAGTATTTATAATTAGATCAGGTATCTGAATATGCCGTTGCCTGCCATTTACAATAGACGTTACGTGAATGAATACGTTATTCTAGTATCAATAAAAAAACATATTTTCGTGCGAATTGAAAAGTTCGCAAAAACAATCTGTTCTCTCGATGTATTGTTTGCCAATACCGCTGTCGCTGCAATATCAGTGAAGGGGCAACGGACTGGTAACAGATTACTCGGAAATATTAGTCAATTTATTATATCTTTTGTAAGTACGTCTGTTGATAGTATTTTGAGTTAATTGTTTGGTGTAAATTTATATTTCCTACTTACCTATAACGATTTCATTAACAATTTTTTTGTAAAGATGCTTATTTTAATTATCGTAAAAATCACAAGATTCTACAACAATAGCAATAATTAACAGTTATGAAAAAACTGCCCTTTAAACCAAGATTTCATAATGGGTGTACCTCTTATTTCTGTTTTCTTCGTTGTCATCAGCATCGTCTAACGTGATCTCGTCGATGGAGGCCGAGTTGGTCTGCGCAGCGGTCTGCTGGTCGTCGCTGGCGGCCGCTTGGTTGTCACCGAAGGCGACGCGCACTTCGGCCTGCTGGGACTCGGCTCCCGAGAGCAGCTGGTTCTCGTCGACGATTGCGTTCTGCAAGACACAACATATGATTAGCGACTCGTTCCGAACGGGTCGATCGTGATAATGAATGGCGGTGGTTGGATGGAGTGACGATGACGTGACGATGACGATGGAGGCGTGCGGTCTGCGCGCGCCCGCTCTGCCGTCTTCCTGGCAGGCTGATAGTGCGCGAAAGTGCGACGCTCATACCGGCAGGAGGAACAGCGCCCGCTTTCGCCTGTTTGGCGCCGCGGTGCTGGTGGTGCTGGAGGCCGGCTCCTCGTCATCATCATCGTCGTCGTCATCCTCCAGCTCGATGGTGCCGCCGCCGCCGCCGTTGTGCTGGCCGCCGTTGCGGTTGCCTAGCACGGCGCGGAGCACCACGGGCCCGAATATTTTCAGCACCATGCTGGTGATTTGCTGTACCTTCTGTTCGATAATCTAGAACATACGCCACCCTTAGCGAACCTTTACCGCCGCTCTACAGATTTTATTGTGCAGAAGCGTTCACAGTTAAGCTTGGCGGGGTGTATCATTGTATATTTATGTTATTAGTACAAGCGTATAAAAGGACAAATATTCGTCGTAAATTTTGCTAAAACTATATTAAGCAGAACGAGGACAAGTGGTTGTAAAATGTCATGTATTAAAATACAGTCAAGGTTGAATTACTTACTTTCATTCTACTACACCAAGTTTAAAACATAATCAACATTCAGCCTGTGTTAATCAACTACCTACCTTTCAAAAACGGCAGTCGATTCACTGTAGGTAGTTATGTAACGGGTAGTTTGATACAGATAATTGTATGCGGAAAGGTAATTCATTGAATTATATAGAGGTAAATTGATATGTTATTACTATTGAACTACTCAACTTTGTGCCTTTACGTACCTGCGTGTTTCAACGTTGTTTTTAAGTAGGTTAAACTGCCATGTCATTATCATGTAATATCTTTAACGCACGCATGATAGTTTGTGTTGGAAAATTGTACTAGGAGCACAGTAAAAGTTAAAAGCTTATTAGTACAATACGAAACAGGTGGAAGTGTTACCTGAGTGAGAGTTGGGAAGAGCTGCCGAAGGATGCCGATGGTCCGCTTGTTGCGTTCGCTCAGCTCGGAGCCGGGGGCGCCGAGGTTCAAAGTGGCAAGCGTCTCCTAGAATATACAATTTTTTTAGCGTACTTTGCTAATTAAATGTAATTACATAATAAAAAAGCTCTTTTAGAAGAAATTAAGATTTAGTATCTGTAGTAACCATATTTTGTACTAATATAGCTATATTGTTGATCAAAATATAGTAAAAAAAAATATGAGTATATTTAAAATTTAAAATAAAAAAAATGGTTTCGTTCGTGAATGAAAAGAGCAATAAGGCAAGGATTTCAATTTAAATATACTTATGGGAAATAATAATATCCTACGCTAGTATTTCCGCGCTTGGCTAAATACTATGATTGTAATTATTTATAAATTAAGGGTATTGTGCTCGGGGGACACGCGAAGCAATCGTTTGTGCGCAACGCGCTGACCCGCGTGACCTGTCGCTCGGTACGCTAGGATTCATTTGAAGTTTAAAGCATTTTCAGAATACAAAACCATTACAAAATTTAAACAATACACTTCTTGAATGTTACATTAACAATGTGTGTCGCTTATAACTCATACATTAAAATATCGAGCTCTGTACGAGTTACGTTCGACGCATTACGGAATAAGCTTAGTTGCCACTAAACAGCATGGCAGTATTCAGCTAATAACATAATGTCATTTAAGAAAAAATAATATCAATATACATATCACAAAAACTTAACTGAATATTTACAGATTAAAAATTAAAATACGTGGAGATCAATATTTAGCGGGCATATTATTAAACTAATATAATAGCTTGCATCTCAGTATGTTAAAACATAAAAAGTACATAAAGCACTTGAGGAGGTATTCAAAATATATGCAAATTCGCCCGAGTAAAGATATTTCGTGATTCTGTCAGGCGCATTGTTGCGTTCTCGGTGCCTGCACAACGGGGGCGTGTGCCAACGCGCTTAATTACATTACACGGAATTTGCTTAAGATGAATGCGAATTAGTCGAAGTTCCGCAAGCTTGTACTTTTAGAACTATCTTGGAGGAAAATAGACGCTCCACAAATATATGTATGTCATTGTAAAGTATTGTAATTAAGAATATCGTATCATAGGGTTTGAATTATAGTTTTGTCAATATTTATATTTTTCAAAATAATCTTTATTTTATTCGTAAATACACCTATATATTTTTAAATACGTTTACTACCTTACTATACTCACCTAGAGACTTGAAAATGTATCCCCTAAAATAGGGGATGAAAAGTTCTTCGTTAATTCGTTAGAAATATGAAAATTGGAGGTGAGGCATCTGTTTAGAACTGGAACACTAATAAAAGCTCTTATTGAGCTTAGCTTATGGTCGCCAACAACGCAAAAGTAGATTGTTTTAATGAATAATAAATCCTATTGGAAAGTTTTAAAATAACATAGAACATTTTCATTATAATGAGTTTGTTTTACATACCTGTGCACTAGCGGCTGGCGCAATTATTTCGATGATTTCAGGTCTGTTGTCTTCCGCGGGCGCGGGGTCGGGCTGCGGCGCGGGCTCGGGCTGAGCCGCGGGCGCTGCCGCCGCCACCGCTAGCAAAGCCAGTAAATATAGTGCACTCTTCATTTTTTCCCTTCTCTTTACAACCTTTTCTTCAGCGTGTCCTTCTTCTTTGATAAATCTGTAAAAATATTTTGAAATTAACACTTCGGCATTTTATTTGCAGTTAATACGTTTTATTTTCTTTTTTGTAATTTCGTTTTTTTGTGGTTTTCGAAAAGGATAAATGAGACAAAATCTTTTTTTGATTTTTTTAACTGTGACTAAAATAAAGTAGTTTTGAATAAGTGAAAAAAAAAATACTGAACCATATTATACAATTGCTTTTACGAAAGTGAATATACCGATGTAGTTGGTGTTATATTGATATGACTTTGAACTCGTTTTAACTGAAAGTAAAGCGGATGACCTTCGGGGTTCTTTTATTGTCCATTTTTATTTTTATTGTTAACTAAATATGATAAAATGTTTCATATTAGCGAGGTTAGCCTAGCAACTGTTACGATGCCGTCGATTTTATCTATTAAGGATTTCAACTAATATTGTATTATTTTGTGTTAAGTACCTATATATAAAAGTAAAGTACTTTTTAAACTATTTACTATTTAGTAGTATTATATATTTTTAAGCGTATTATTTATTGATATATTAAAACCAAACCCTATTTGAATGTGAATTAAAAAAGCTCTTATTAAAATCAAACTTTAATTAACCAAGGTTTATTAAATGTAATGCAACTTTAATAAACATTACTAAAAAATATAGCAAAATAAAATTAAAATATTGTATAATAAGTATTTTGTGTTCATATTGTTCACACTCAAATAAAACTACAGAATACACATAATAATATTATCTTATTTAAATAGCATTCGCATTTGTAGAAAGATCTGTACACTACCGTGACGTGTAAATATTTAAGTTTCTCTGTCCAGTAGCATTTTATATATCTTCAAATAGTTTAACGGTATCGCAAGTTAGCGCGTACTCTAGTAGGTGTAAAGTTACTAGAACGACCAGTCGTTGGATGAAATTGTATAATAAATTGTATTTTATTGGGTATTCATCTCGCCTCGACGTGACGCAACGCTTGCGACACTGCAATGGGTCAACACCTATTGCCATATTATGATATTGACGCGCCTCTGCTGAAGGACTCGTGCTTAAGAGTAACTGTTAATGGTTTCTTAACCGAAGCACCTTTTAATTAAAATTAACTTTAGTTTGTTGTATGATTATATATTATGTCGTAATTTTTGTGTTATCATACATATTTATACTGCAATTAAAATTTAATATTGTATTTATACAGTTTTTTTTAGAAATGTATGACAATTTTAAAATTAAACTATATAACACCTACAAATCTATCGATGTCATTGCAGTGAGGCAAGGTGCCCAAAACACTGGCGGCATTGGCTCTTTGAATGGTCAAACTGATATGTTGGCCACGGTAGCGCCAGCTCTCCGGCACTTGTAGACTCGACGAGGCGGGAAGATAATTCTTGGTAGAATCTTTTGGTTTCTTCGCCCCAGGACCCCATGGTTTTAACGACAAAGGGCACAAATATGAAACTCCTTTGAGTGTTTTCATATTTGCGCCGTGACATTTTCAGCGACTTTAACCAAAATTCTAAATTATGATTTAATGGATACGGCTTGGGAGCAGGCTTCTTTGCCAATTAGATATGGCGGTTTAGGCGTACGTATCATGGCCATCGACAGATTTGTAGGTTTTATATAGTTTAATTTTTCTGTGTTTAATTCTTCTTTTAATATTTTTATTGTATTTTTTTCTTTTCACTTTTTAAAATTGTAATGATCTGTTTGTTCTAGCATCACGCAAAAACTATATGACCGATTTTGACAAAAGTTTTTGTTTTTCGAGGCATATGATACGTACTGAAAAGTGATGAAATATGAAAGATAGAATATTCTTATGATACAACCGTCATAAAACATTCATTACCTATATTTAAGTTGTGTATTTACACACAAAATACGATCTGTAAGAACAATAATGGTAGGTGATTGGAGTACAAAGTAATATAACTGTTATAGTTCTAGAGATGACATATTCATTCATTGGTTAAAAGTTTTTGTCTGTGTGTTACGCGACATCGACATCGTCGTCAATTGAAAACGGATTTCGATAATTCTTATTGCTAATAATAAAAAATCTAAGAATTAAAAACTAAGGCACGAAAAATAGTTTTTTTTTTTAAACAGTTCTATTTAAAGTCTGTTACATTAATCTACGAAAAACTTACTTATCTCTACTTCTCTCAACTTTTCGAGACAGAGATTGTAATCAATCATATCGACATCATTTCTTAATTCTTAACTAGCGTTCGTTAATTATATTAGTTCTGAGGTCTACGAATTTATTTCGTGAGTTCGTGTTACAGCGACCCGTCACATTTCGACAGCGTTGCTCAAGTCCACTTTTAATATGCTAATACACTCGTATGTATTTATTAGCGTCGCTGCCAAGCCTAGGCCAGCGAGATCACACGCATAAGATAAATGATGATAATTAAAAATTTTGACAAACCTTGGAGTTCAGTGTCAATAATTTGACAATACTTAAAAAACTAACGGTGAGATGCGCTTAAATATTTGTAAACATATTACAACTTGTGTTTGTATAACATATCTTATTAATTTTAAATACAAGTACTGTAAAATCAATAGTGCTCTTTCGGATTTGAACACACGACCATTGGACAGAGTTTCGACCCACACGTTCTATGTACTGAGTCATCTCGGCTTTTCTTGTTACCATAAATAGTCGTGTATTTTTTAGGTTAACTAATAATCTAATATTGTAAATATAGGGTACGTATGATCGATCTATTGTGTTACCCGTTGCAACGCGTTTTTATTGCACTTCTGTGCAATCGGTTGTAATTGTTGTTATCTTAACTGAGTACTGTGAATAGATTTGCAATCTATTGAAAGCCGAACACGTGTCAGACTCGATTGGAATAACCGTTTCTTGTTCAAAGCTGAGAACTGAGTCATTGCTCTGCCCAACCAAATTCATAGAATATTATTTTGATGAAATTGATTTTTTTATAATAAAAAAGGGGGCCAAACGAGCAAATAGTACCACCTGATGTTAAGTGGCTACTATCGCCCGGACATCTGCAACACCAGGGACGTTGCAGGTGCATTGCTGGCCTTAGATTTACATTTATTATACCTAAATAATTGTTTATATATTTATTTATGTAATAGGAATCCTTAGCTATTTACACATGATCACGAAATCGTTTACAGGCACTTAAGGGAAAATGTCAACAGATGGCGTTAGTAATTCCATAATGTGTAATGTAAAGAACACCGAATTTCGCTCGAAACATGAAGTGAAATTAAAATAATAACGCAACCTTGCCTTGAACGTTGGGTAAAATATTGTAAGTTCATTGCTTCCGGGAGCCGACGCGAAACCTTGCCTTGTAGGTTTTATTTGTCGTATTCAAGTCTATAGAACTATTCTTTGAGAAAAACTTGAAATTCGTACGCGAGTTCTACTCTGATAATGCTATACGTCTTGGTCGTTATAAATATTACAATTATATGGTATAAGCTTTAAAGTATATATACATATGTAAATATTATATAGGTACAGTATTCAGTATATAGATCAAGTTTTATTTTATGCGTATTTTGATTTATTGTAAATAGATATAATGAAAATCACAGTCGACTAGTTTTAAAGATATACATACAGTATTGTAATATTTCTAAATTGTGGGAAAAGTGGTCAATTTAGTGTTAGCGATGCGCATACGTCCCAACCACGACCTCGATTACTACCGCGGTGCGTAATGCGGCTATTAAGCGTCCTCCGAGACGTGGCACAACATAGTTCACACTAGGCAGGGCGACATCTTAGGTTACGAGAGTTTCAGATAGTGAGAGTATCGCGTATAACTGTTTCCTTGTTCGGTCTTTACAAATTGTTCTCTACACTGCGCAGGCGCCGCGGTATTCTGTAGTCGCGTCTATGTATGGGTTAAGCCAATGTGGCTTAATCTGTCTGTTTTTAAAATAATGTCGACGGTTAAATATTTACCTTTTTTGATATTTGTTATATTTTGGTAGGATAAATGAGTATAAATTAATTAATTAATATTAACGAAAACGAAAAATATACACGAGTGAAACAAAGTATTTGTAGTGGTTGAGTTCACAGATAACTAACACTATAATTTTATCATCGTCCGTGTAATGTACAGAACAAATTCAAAATAAGTGTATTTTATAAATGGATGTTGGTAAGCAATAATGTGTCAACCCACAAAAAGACAAATTCGGAGATATTGGTGTATTTTGATACTGCGTCACCTATTTAACATTATTCAAAAAAAAATTTCAAGCCATCTGAACTAAATAAGTACGGAAAAAGTTTCCTAATTTAATGTTTCTAATTTCAAGTCCATTTAATATTTTGTAATGTATACAATAATCTAAAATATTTGTAATTGTTTTTATTAGATAAAACATTAAATATATCCATGCTTTTAATTAATTATATCTTCTATTAAAATAGAAAAGGAAAGAAAATATATATCGATATTTCTTCAAATAAATTTGTTAAGTATTATAGGTTTGACATCTTTAGACGCCATTTTTTCAAAATGAAGTCCGTGTGGCTTGACACAGTATTGCTTATCCAAATACCTACACTTAATAAATGTAAATGTTAACCAAGCGCTGCGTGTATTTCAGCAATAGTATATCCACAGCTTTACATTAAATCACATTCTTAGCAATAATTGTAACAACTCGTGAACCATGCGATCCATTATGTGGACATGCGACGAAATTGCAATGTTTTAATCCTGTGAATACAATTTACTTTTAACTTTATGCACTAGAACTTAGAGTAGATAATTATCTGTGCAAAATAGACAACTTGACAGCTTACAAGAATTGACGTGAACAAATACATGCGACAGTTTCTACATCGCTTTAGCGTCGGATTATTTTCGAGTTACAAAACCGACTGTTATGTGATACGGTTATGAATAATGACATTTGCATTAGTGACGAACGAACGAACAACGCATTTGTAAACATATTCAGTGGAGGAAAATTGTTGTACATAACTTAAAACAATTTACAGTGAATTGGAAACATTATATCGCTGCTTTTCAAGAATATCGGTGCAAATAAAAATGATGAATTTTAGGGAATGGGGTTTTTAAGTTTCTTTATTAATGTCTTGGTGCATAGCTGTGAAATTTAAGCGATCCCTTGATTATCCTTGATTATAACTTTATTGATTTAAAGAAAATTCGTCATCGCAACTCTTTTCATGATAAAACATCAAAGATTTATGGTCCTTTGACATATTTAGTTCTTTTTGTTAGAATTATGAATTACTACGATATTCTTGCAAACCAGCGATATATTTTGTTTTCAATAATATATACATAATAATACATACGTGTTTATATTACTTCAAATTTTAGACTGAGATTTTGAGATTTAATAAATATACGATTTAAAATGTGTCACTTTTGGACAAAGATTTTCTTTACTTTTATGCAGAAAGTCTGCCAGGTTGCCCATTATTCCTCTCGATGTTTTCCTTCACTGTCGTGTACGAGATGAATTTTAAACATTTTGAGCGAGCGTGTGCATACTTAATAATTTTATACTCTCCTATTGATAATTCACGTAGGATATTAAAATTCGACTGTTTCAGTTTCTTCGGTCTTTAATAGTTTAAAAGTTCAAAAATGAAGCTATCACAATACCCACAAGAGCTACAAATCAACCCGCTGTTACATGCCGCAGTTGCCTCATCGTTGCCTCGGCGCGCTATCTGCACGATTTATCACAGCACGTATTTCGACATGCAAGGAGTAACGTTTCTTTCCGTATACTTACAGAAAACCAACCACTTAAATTTTCCTTAAAAGTTGGTGTAATTATTGTTCAATGGCGACACGCCTGCTCGAGAGGCGTTTAACCAAATGATATATTGCTTATTTAACTACCACCACCGAGCAGTGCACTTACGTAAAGTAATATTTACATTACGTATGTAAAGAAAAAGTTTTTTTTTTTATATTATATATTATTATTATTATTTATTATATTATATTATATTGTATTATAAAGCTGAAGAGTTTTTTTGTTTATTTGAACGCGCTAATCTCAGGAACTACTGGTTCGAACTGAAAAATTATTTTTGTGTTAGATAGTTTATTTGTTGAGGGAGGCTATAGGCTATATAAGATCACGCTAAGTGAAATCGCAAGGGACAGCTAGTTTTAATATGTCTATATGTACATTGTTTCATATGTACGCGTGAAATAATGAACATTTTCGATATGAACATTACAATTATTTTATAATACTACCTGTACCTTGCACGTATAACATAGACATAATAAATAAAGAACACACTCGTTTAATAGTCGATAAAGGAGTAATTTTGTATTATAATTTAACTATTAAATACGTTGCGTCTTTAAATTCTAGTATTAACAATAAAAATTGTTTATTATAATAAATATAATAATGATCATAATAATAGTTTTTACCTACAATATCATACCTATTCATTTTACGTTAATTTAGCTAACTTTTCATGTTACAATGTACACATCGTCTTCAGGCTGGGTGTAACTTGTAGCACGTGAATCCGGCGCATTATCATAACTGAGTTTGGTAATATAACTTAAACAGCAATGAATGTTTCGACAACTCCGCCCGGAGTCGATCAGAACGCGTGCAAGTTGTCGAAACGTGGGTTAACCTCGCCCTCGATAATAAATAACCCTTTAAACTTGAAAGCGTTTTTGATGTTATTATTTTGAATTCAGATTTAATTACGAGCTTAATTAAATGATACAATAAAAAACTTAATAAAACGGTAAGTTTAAAAATAAATAATGAATATTATTAACTTTTATCTATACTAATAATAAAATTCTAGAGGGTCGGTGTCTGTACATGGAAGATATTTAAAAAAAAACATTATTGGGGGCCTTTACCAACGCAATAGAACCCAAATCTATGATTTTTAGAATTCTTATCTGTTTGTCTGTTTGTCTGTTTGTCTGTTTGTCAGTTTGTCTGTTTGTCTGTTTATCTGTGCGTTTGTGCACGCTAATCTCAGAAACGGCTTATCCGATTTAGATGCGGTTTTCACTAATATATTGTAGTAAGCTTCACTTAACATTTAGGCATTGTTTTATGTTAATCGGTCCATAAATAAAAAAGTTATGTCAATTTAACGAATCACATTGAACATTTTTTTCTGCTTATCACTAAATGCATGAAAGTATATACAGTACATACATCAAAAAATACATTTTTAAATTTTTTGTCTGTCAGTCTGTCTGTTTGTTCCGACGAATCTCTGAAACGGCTGAAACGGTTTTGATGGTACTTTTACTCGCAGTTAGCAAATGTTATAAGGAGTGACTTGGGCTTACTTCTATTTAAGTTTTTTTTTCATTCTATAAATATGAAAAAAAATTCTAACGGGTCGCTGTCTGTACATGCAAAATATATGAAAAAAAAAATATTGGGGGTCTTTACCTACGCAATAGAACCCAAAACAATAATTGTTAGAATTGTTGTCTGTTTGTCTGTTTATCTGTGCGTTTGTGTCCGCTAAAAAAGATATGTCTATTTATGGGGTCACGTCGAACATTATTTTGTGATTTTCACTAAATGTACGAAAGTACTTACATCAAGTACTGTCAGTCTGTTTTTTACGACTAATCTCTGAAACAGCTGAATCAAATTTGATGAGACTTTCACGCGCAGATAGAGGATGTCCACTAATCACGTGAGGCCCAGAGAAGGGAGTGGGAATGGAAGAAATATATCACAAAATATCACTAAGTCTAAGAAGTTCTTAAAAACATTACAGCAGCTCCTATAGCTAATATTATAAGGATTAACTTAGGCTACTTTTATTAAAAAATATATGTATTTAAATCAATAATTAAAAAAGAGAATTACGCGATAACAAAATATTGGAGAAACAAATAAAATAGTAAACAATTTCATATTTAAGAAGGGAAGGTATACAAGTAAATAAAATTAATGTGTCTGTTTGTAATTTTAAATACTTTATACTTTCATATGCATACGCATTTGCATATGAAAGTATACACGGTACTTACAACAAAATTCCCAATTTTAAAATTTTTGTCTGTCTATCTGTCAACATCAATGTGGAACAAAATTGAAACTAATGAAATAGTGTAGTAAAAATAATAAATTTACTGGGTAATTTTTTTACTGGATATGATAGAGCAAATCCGAAACTATAAGCAATAGCGAAAAATAATTAAAGGAGTAACAGAGCCGATTTTAATAAAAACTAAAACTATATCATTAGTTTTTTGAAAAATAAGTTCTCCTAGCCAGAAACGACGTTGAAACACGTTGATTTTGAGAAAAATTAACATTCTGTATGATTGCATCATCTGATACTGTCACATATTATAAGGATCAACTTCAGGGAGGTAATAGTATACAGTTAACTGCAACAAAAAGTAAGACTATTTTTTTTTTTCAAAATTCTATCAAATTCTTACATTAATTAAATCTTTAGCAATTCTTTATAAAAACAATTATACCTAAAAGTGAAATTTTAAAATTATAACGGGATGTTTTAACGCTAATAGCGGGTGAGTACCATAGCCGAGTCCAGTGAAATGTAGATTTTCAATAAATTCATTCATCTTTTTAAGAATTATCTAAACCTACCTAGGTAACGGAATAGGTAACGAGGACCAAAACAAACGTCACATTCTATCAACTTTGTACAACTCACATAGAAAAAATAGACAAACATAAAAGAAGTTACTGTGAGTTATTCATTTTATATATTTTCGATTGTATTGTTCACAGTCTTCCTTACTTTAGTAGGTGACCAGCATTTTGATGCGATATAAACAAATCGTTCGAAGTAATGCAGATTTTTTTTCTAAACCTACGCGATTTAACCCACATATTTGATTATGTCTATGTAGAATCGAATACTTAACTTCTAATTAGTGTATATATTTAATGTTGTTTTGTAAAAAAAATCTTTTCCTTTAATTTGTCACTTTTTATTACTTTCCAAAAGTTGATCTTTACAAGTTTATTGGTGGTGTAATAATACAGAATGTTTTTTTTTTTCAAAATTAGTGGGTTCTATTCCTGGCAAGGAGAATCATGAAATCAAAAAAAATATGATCCAGTTTTAGATTTTTCAAAATTTGACACGAAACTCCTTTAAGTATCTTTCGCGATTCCTTATAGTTCCGGATTTGGCCATATAAATATCAAAGCCCAGTTAAAAAAAGTCACCCGATATATAATACAAGAAGAAACTCAGTGGGAACTTACTGTTTTGCAGTCAAAATCTTAAAGACTAGCACAAAACAACTTTTCTTCAACATTTATAGCGAAAACCGTGGAGGAATACCATATCTGAGTTAGTGACTACTTATAAAAACAACCAGAAAGTTCCCAGATCCAAAGTAAAAAGCTTCTTTCTTGAGCAGCACCGCTTTCATTTGCAGGAGACATACCAAGCATTCTGTAATCCACGCGAACGAAGTCGCGGGCACAGCTAGTTATTAAAAATATAATTTATCTAATTTATATTTTTAAGTGTAGGTAATAAACATTTTAATATTATTGTAAAATATAGCAAGAAAGTAAGACCCCATGGGACGCTTGGCATTTGTAAATATTTATTTAAAAGCCCTCAAAGAAGAAAGAAGACCACTAAGAAAAAGTCAACAATAAACAAAACCAAAGGAAATTTTTGGTATTAATCACATATTTCACTTAAAAAGTTATCTTAACTAATACCAAAAAAGCGAATGTAATTTTGTTATTTTGTTTGATACACTTTGCATTCCCTGTTACGAGTCCAATAAGGACACTGGGAACCTCACTGCTTCCGAGAGGTAAAGAAATAACATTTAGACGGTCGTTTTGGACAGCAAAATCTACATTAATTCCAGCGAGTCGTAACCAAAAGCTACTTCCAAATATACGAACATCTTATATTTGGAAGAAGCCTTTTGTTCTTAGGCCGGGTCTTTGGTTAAAGTATTTTTATAACGATGTAAACAAAGAGCTTGTTAGGAATACAACTCGAAATGACCCTTAAGACGTCACGCTTGCGGCTCGCGTAATAGCCGCGCCGCGAGTTTGCGCGCGCCCCGTGCATCCGTCCGCTCCGGAAGCGACACGACCGCGAGACGCCGCCAATTACGTTGCAAATTGTACCACTATTGTTCTATATAACCCGCAGACATGCGACACACGATTTACGACAGTCTGATAATGTACTATTTATTGAGTTACCGGTGCATATCTTCGGCGTGTATGACGTTACAGTGAGCCCTCAATTAACCTCGTCCGATCCGAGCGCTGTCGCGTCTGATGTGTACGACGCGTGACACGCGACGACGATAAGTCGTTATTGTTACTTGTCAAATTATTATATTTCATTAAAATAAGTAATTTCATTGTTCGCAAGTTTTGAATTATTTCATTAAATTGTTCGTTTCGTGACGTAACCGTCGCGTAACTTGTTTCCGCTCAACGATAGCGCTACATCTCGTACAAACTAATAGACATTATTAGTTACGAAATTCCTCAGTTATACATTAGGTTATTTTTTAATTCTTAACTAATTTTGTAAAAAAAAATCAATTCTATTTTCATGTAATTGGAATAAACGTATCACTATAAAAATACATTCATATTAATCTTTAAATTATTTTATTCGAATTTGTACGTATTTGTAATTGTAAAGTGATAAAACATATAATTTTTTGTTCCGAACAAAGCAAGTTCTAGTGACAAGGCTTCAGTCTGCGATTGACGCGTTGTTTATTTTTAAAATGCTTAAAATTAGCTGTCACTTTATTCAAATGAATTATTTGTAGGCACTTTACATATTGTATTGAAATAAATTGTGATATGTTTGTAAAAACATTTTATTAGTTTTTAGCAGTTAAAACTGCTCATGGCGTCTGAAAATATATATCTATATAACAAAGTCTATGTTTGCCACAGTACTGAGGTTACTTAGAATAAAATGCTGAGAAAACAAAATTCATGAGTGTTACTTAAGATTTCTTCTTAAGATGGCTTTTTTATTAAGTCGCACGGAGATCGCCGCGTCATCTTGTTCAAAATAAAATGGAAATAGTTGTGTATTTCCTTTTTATTTTGTACAATACATAACGACGTATTCAGGAATTAGTTTTCATGTGTATAAATTATTCCATTATAAGAAGATTTATTAAACGAATAGAAAAATGTAAGAAAAAATAATTTAGATCTCGAGTTGTGATTAACATATTTTTAATTAATTTGGATTATTAAGGTTAAACGTGAATTCAAGGTACTGGTAAATACAAAACATTTTTCACAAAGGCCGAAACAAAGTGGTTATGTTAAACATTTTCAAAGATACTAACGCTGAATTAATAACTAAATTAGGTGCAACTAGTGATAAACATCGTACAATTACTAAGATACTTGCGATTTTAAGTCTAGGCGAAATAGCCTACCTCAATGCAATGCAATAGTTGAACAGATATCCGTTTTTCCGTATATAACTACACATTATATCTCGGTTGAACAAAATAAGTGACTAATTTTGAAACGTTTACTAGCAACGTAAAATATCTACAAGTTTTAAGATCACTGGCAGGAACAGCCGGCTTATACTAATCAGTAACGTTCGATACGTACCGCTGAGTCAGTAGTCCGTGTATCCTGTTTGGCTTGTAATATTTTGTAAGCTGTTCAGCCTCGCGCTCGCGAGGTATCTGGCTCGCGGAGGCGGATCAGTTTAGGCAATAAGTATATTTCGTCTGGAGGAACACACGAGGACTGTATCTTATGCTGCTGTATGCATGTATAGGGTTTGTTTTTGTGTAAATGTGTATAAAAACTTGCTATATGAGGTTGTGGTCTTTATAGGTTTAAAGTTTTTGTAGCGATGTTTTAAAAATAATTATACTACCTAAGATAATTCCTAATTAAAATTTTTGATAAACGTATATTTAGAATTTCATCCCTATTTATATTTATTTTATAGGTGAATGTGGTTATTTCAATGTTAAATTTTATTCAGAGTATTATTTTGTAATAGTATCTATGTAATGTCTTAATAAAGTTTAGTGCTTCAAAGTTGTTGAAATGTAAAGGGTGACCACAGATCTGTGACCACAACTGGATCTTCGAACCGCATGGACTTGTATTAATAGTTTTGCAACCTCCTTACGGGTACTTGTGACGTGTTTAGATCTTCTTCTGTTATATACAGGTTTAAATGTTTATACATCTAGTGTCAATGTAAGACATCATGAAAATGTACTTTAATTTATATGATTGTAACTTGACGGTTCAAAAGCGCTTCACAAGCCTATTTGAATAAAGTGTATTTTGAATTTGTATTTATTTTCCAAGGGTTTTTGCTAGTACCCTCCGAATCTGACAAGTTAGTGATCCGTTACAAGGCGAATGCTGTCTCTGTAATATTTGGGGCCAATCCATAAATTAATCTTTTAGATTAAAATAATTCCGCTAGCAAGATTAATGATTGTTGATCAAGTGTTCATGGTGACTGAGAGTGATAACACGGCGTGTTGCACGAGGTATGGTGAGAAGAGGATTACAAATATTTGCCGGAGTGGCAATTAAACTCGCATCCGCTGTCGCTGAGTACATAACCACTACATTAGAACAGTCATCTTCAAAATATAATTAGTTAATTATATGGAGTTAAATGTTTAATGCCATATAAATGACTTTAATTATTTTGCATGTCAAAAAACAATATTAAAATTGTTAACAATAAAACATTAGTCGTCCTTCTGAGCATTGGGGACACACGCATTGTGTATCATACTACAATTAAATATAATTTAAGAATAATTTATAAACACGTTGTACCGCTGTATTATAGCAATAATAATCGTGGGGTAACATATAATTGCGAAGAGCTTATAATTGTCTGTGAATTTACGGTCTATGAGGAGAATTTATCTTAGATGTAATAAATATACTATTAAGATTATTAAAACGTATGTTATAGCCTATAACTTAAAGTACGCTCGTACTGAACACAAGATTAATCATAATTATATACATGTATCAAATTGTTTACGCAAGTTTCTAAAATTTGTTCGTTTATGGATGTGCTTTTTATAAAATTTAACTTAAAAATTTAAAAAAGCGATCATTGAATGATTGCGATCCCGACTAGTTACTAACTTATAAGCGGTAGAAATATTTCATACCAAACATAGATAAGAACTATTTGAAGGCTAGGATTAAATTTGTTAAAAAAAAAACCCGCATTGAATTTGGAGGCACAGAACATAGAAAGAAAAATTATGAGTTAAAAATTCATTCCTTTACATACATACATTGTTTTTACATTAAAGTTTGAATGCATTCCTTGCTCTCTTTTAAAATGTTCAATTTACTTTTTAAGGTTTCAATTTAGTTTCCATGGTTTGATGTTGTTTTTGAGTTACGTCTAGAAAACGAAATTATAATAGAATACATTAACCGCCAGTTCAACTGAACGTAACCGCAGGCGATAACAAGTTTTCAATAGCGGCGCTCACCTCAAGCAAGCTCAAAATTAGATTTCACGACAAACAAAATGAGATTACAAACATTACTTAGGTATGATTTCACACAGAGTTAGGAAATACTTTAGTTGTTTCTTTTGTGTAAAATATATAATTCAATTTTGTAATATGAATTGATTAACAATACATGAGTTAAAATTAAAAGAATTACACCATTAAACGCTTCCGATTGCGATTACATATAAATAATCTTATTTATATTATAGCACATTGGTATTTTTTCAATGCCATGATTTTTAAAATGCCTATGCCTTTTCAAAGCAAGGTTTTAATCTTCATACAGCCAAACTATATTCATGTATTATGTTATTTGATAATAAAGTAGACCTTTTAATTGAGCTATATTTCATGTAAAAATAATTTTCTCTTGAACTCTTTAATGATTCATAAATGTTGAAAATGTTAAAAAGTTTCGTAGACCACTATCGAACAAAGAAACGTATTTTATTACTTCGCAATATTTACAGAGATAATAAAACTATTTTAAACCGCATTTCAATATAATTTCATTCCGCTTATACCCGGTAGAATCTATATTCCGAACCAGTGGTAGTTATTCATTTATTTAAAAACATGTCTTGACAATTTATAAGTGTTTTTAAAAGCCTATTTAAATTAAGTATATTTTGATTAGGAATAGTAAAGTAATTATTTTAATTATGTTAAAAGTTAATTCATTATTTTCAAGAGCCATTAGTATCGTATTCAAGCAGAAAATATTTTTTTATAATTATAGTTTTAATTTGAACGGTATTTGGATTGGGTAATCTTCTTTTGATTTTATCTACCCTATGAGGGTAGATAAAATCAAAAGAAGATTACCCAAACGTGCGTACGTGTTAGATTTCCTGTCTCATCTTGATTCACGTCAAACAGCTTTTCTGATCGGACGTGGGAGCTTTGACCACACGACACGACGCGCCACCGCCGCTCACTCACACGGCCTTGTCGCTAAACTACTTCGCCGTAAAATACTATGCTCTATATAATTATAATTATTCATTAATTTAAGGTAACAAAGGAAGTTCTGTGTAAAATGTTCCATACTCATTAAGTGATGAGATTCAAGATTATTTGAAGGTTTTTAGGTATACCTAATTGTTTTAACTTATATATATTTTTGTTCTTTATTATTGAAAAACAATAAATATATACACGTACTTTTCCATTCTATAAATACTGTTATATGTACATTATACGGGTATAGTAATACTGTTTAATACATACTGTTTATATGTGATAGTTCGATGATGTTGTAAGCGAGTTGTTATTTCGGTGGCGACGGGGATAATTATTACGTTATATTTAATAGACTGGAATTTTGCAACTGGACGAGTGCAGTTAAAATTGCATTGATTATTAAAACATTGTATTTTAATATTAGCTTCTGCCCGTGTCTTCACCTGCTTCGATTTCTTTTTTCTCAAGGAAAGTGTTATAAAAGCTACATGATTAATCATTACAATATTTTGGATTATCAGGTAAATGTGTTTATATGTCTCGTTGTAAGAGTTAATTAAAAAAATAAAACTGTGTCGTATTAAGGTCTATCCATACTAAATATTAAAATAGATTCAGTTAAAACATAACACATACAGATTCTCAAATATATATTATCAGTACGGATAGAATGGATATAAGAAATGTATTTACTGGTTCTAAGGCTGTTTAGTAATGTAACCTTTATTTAGTGTTGTTTAAATGTCTAAATGTGAAAAGTTGCTCAATCATATATCTTAAGGCAATTTTCATACGCGTTCTGTGAAGGTTGCGACAAACATTGACGTGATACAAGTTTCGTGATTAAGTAGCCGCTACTGAAAGGTAATAAATTGTAAGCTCGCGGACTTAATTGCTGTAAATAAAAGCAATCGACTGTAAATCAGGGTCAAATATTAATTTATTTCGTTACGCCAAAAATAAAACATAAATATTTTAAAATGAAATTGGATTGCAGTGGAAAAATACGTAACACGAGTTACTTCTCATTCAATAACGGAATAATTCGTAAACATATTTCGACACAATATATCAAACTAGCGGGTGCTCGCGACTTCGTCTACCATGTCTGTGACATTTGCGTCATAGCAGCTTTATGCATGCCAAGTCTCAGCCCGAACATGACAAAGGTACATACAAATTGCATCCAATATTGTATCCCTTTCGGAGTAGTAATAATCGAAATCCTTTCATCACCTTTGAGTTATATATTTATAAGATTGTGATAATTAAATTAACTTTGTGTCAAAGTCAAGTATAATAATATTTTTTTATAATTCATGATAAAATTAATTAAAAATAATAATAAATAAACAAGTCAAGATATTGTCAGACAAAATTGTTGATAAAAAGCTAGTAGTTCCGGGTGCATATGTTGATATGTGGCCTTCGGTTCCAGACTGACACAACAATTATATAACAGAATAAAAACTAAGCTAACGACTTCAATGCATCATTAGCTATTGCTATAGCGCTTTATTTGTTTATCAATGACTGTGGGTCAATGTATGTGTGTCGCGTCAAGAGCTGTTACGTGAGCATCAGCAGGAAGTTCTCTAGTTATGTAACGTGTACCCGCTCTCCACGGGGACTTGTGGTCAAACATTATTACGTCCAAGTAAATCATGGTCGACATACCTATTTCATTTTTTAAAATATATTTATGTAATAAAATTAAGTAGTCAGTATTTAAAAAATGCATTTTTAAGCAATTTATGTTAATTTCAATTAACATTATTTGCATGTACAATGTACATGTTTTGTAAGCGCAAATAGACATTAAAAATATGTTTAATTTGTTCATTACTTGAGTTCAAAGTAGGTATTTCATTTGTAAAATAACAGTAAATGGAGTTTCAATCTCATTTGGCCGGAAAATTGAGAAAAAACATCAACAATTATGTAATTTGTAGTAATACTATGATTGAGTGTAGTTTGTGCATGAAACATTTTAAACGGCGAACGGAGCAAGGACCGGTTCGCAATGACCACGCCCGCGCGCTCCACTACAACCTACTAGAATTGAAATTATTAGATGTCTAGATTAGACTAGAAGTATCAAAGTACCAATCGATGTATAAATATATGAATGTATGCATTGTGAACATACATACATATGTATTGATTGGTAAACACAGAATAAAATTTGTGTTCGTTGTATGTATGGTTCAAAATGTGATAAGTAATAATCAGGTTTGGTTGTCAGTGTTGTTGTTGTATTTCAGTTTAGGAATCGGAGACTCAAATTATTTTTGTACTAATTATTGTCCGTATTATTAAATGTATACATAACTCATCGTCTTTTTTGTATGAAAATTTGAAAAAAAAATGTTATATGAACGTTGTAACATTTTATAATTTGATAATATCAGACATTAATAATTACTATTTTAAATTAACGCCTAAATAGAAAATTATAAATACCTTATTAACACTGACTCGAAGTGTGTGGTGAATCGCCACAGAATCAATTTAAACGAATATGAGCATCTCAGGAGAAGCAGGCAGCAGCATTCAAATAATGAGTGTAAATGGTTGATGCGATGTGTAATTCAGGGCGCATGTCTGATTGCTTTCTTACATCTAGCGGCCTCGCTTCGCTTCAAGCAGCCTTGTTCTAGTTGAGGTATTTTAAGATCTCCAGATCGAGTTAGCCAGATCTAGGGTAAATGAGCTGTTCTGTTATTGTAATACAATGCTACAATGTATTGGAGACGAACTGATATTAATATAATATAAGTAATATTTACGTTTTGTTGTTAAAATTTTTATATACATATATTTTTAATATCATAATAATAATTATAAAATCAAAGTATTATTTGAATTACATGTATAACTAATTAATACAAAGATTATTTATATGGAAGAGTACACTCTATAAAAAGTCATTATTTTTAAGTGGTATGCTTCATATATTAGACATCAACGCGTAGCATTCGATGGTGTTCGTCAAGCCGCACGTAGGGCGTAGCTCGATGCTACGATATTCAAACATACATTTTGAAAAACGAAGTTAATTACTTAAAATTTTACAAATCTTTGGTAAATTAATTTAAGATTTATTTGCTGTTTTGTCCATAACCTTTCCTAAAAATTAAGTTATTTAACGCAAAAATAATTATTTAAATCGGATTGGTTGTTCCTGTAATTAACGCGATGAAACGTACAACTAACCACTTCTGTTTTTAAATTTCGTCATATATTATGTTTTTATTCAAATTTCGCAATTTTTTGTATAACTATATTTAATCGGAACATTAGCCTTGGCCTAGTAGTATTTCGACTCTCTATTCATATGTCACACCCTCAGTAACTCTTTCCACAACTCTGCACCGGATCAGACAAATAACGTAAAAAGTGGTTTTCCTCAATCCGGTACACTGACCTTACTTTCGAAACATTTTATCTTTTTCGCCAACGGAACGAGACAAAATAAAACTTGCTTCGGTTCAAATGACGCAAAAACTTAATTAATCTGAAGATCGATTATCCGTCAGGCGGCAGGATTTGCGAATAGTGCCGTTCGAATAGCTTGTCAGATTTGATTGTCTGTTGGAATGTTACAAATTCGCAGCCATGTCCCTATCGAGATATTAATAATAACTGACATAATGTGTCCGTTGACTAAATAATTTTTACTGATTTAAAAAAGATCAGTGTAGCTGTTTTTTGTGCATGTTATGCGAATGTAAACCTATATTAATAATTCGAGTGTCATAACGTTCCAAACTAAGGATTTATACGTAATTGAATTATTTTTTTATATCAACAAATATACTATTGAACAATAGTCGTTTTCTCTCTAACTTATTTCTAGATAAATTTTATATAATGTGTTTTTAATTCAATAATATATATGGTTAGCAATCACTTTAACTCTTCCGGTATCGTGCGATGTTCGAGATACTTCGAAAATTTTAATAAAACCTCGTTTAAACCACATGTAGCGTTAGGCTCTAGTTCGTAACATGCCTACATAATAATTATGTACATATACAGAAACATACAAACAGGGTGAACGTACTTCTCTCATAGTGTGCGTAAGCGTTATATGTATAGCAATTTTAGTTTAATTAAAGCTTAAACAAAATTAAACCAGCTTCGAAAACAAATTACGCAATTTCATTTACTTTTGTAACATGCTAACTTGAGAAAAGATAGGTAGTGCCCTTGCGCTTCGCACGGCTTGTCCTGGCCGGGCCACGGCCATGACCCCAGATTCCAATTATTTTGATTATAAAACCAATCCAATGAACCGAGTTTGGTAAAAATTCTGTGGTATCTGTAAGTCTACTTTTGTTAATAAAAAAAATTCAAAATCGGTTCAAAATGACGGAAACATTTGAAACATACGCTAATAATTGAGAACCTCCTCCTTTTTTAAAATCGGCTTAAAAAAACGTAAAAATAATAACAATTTTGTTAAAAATATGCAAAATGCAAATAGAGTTGCACTATAATATTTTTATAAAAGGATATCGTTTGGATGAATTTCGTTACTCGACTTAGCTAAAATGAGTTTAATAATTTTATTTCACGAATTTAAAGATACATCGTCAGTGTCAGTTTATTAAATAATCCTGACACCATGGCCTTGCGGGGATCATGTATCATTGACTACCTAATTAATTAAAACATTTTTTGTTAACACTTTTGGAGTTAATCGCCAAGAGTGCGTTCCTTTACATAATATTTAAATAGCGACAACTAGATGCGATGATTAACATATTTGCTACTAAGCTCGGAATGTAAGTACTTTAAAGGAAAACAAAAACACATATTCACAAGGAAACAAAATTTTTTTGTGCGCTTTTTGTGTATGAACTAATAAGATTTGGTTACCGATATTATTATAACAGGAAAAAATGTAACTAGACACTAGTTACATTTGCATTTTTATAAGAGCTTATTAAATTGCTTAATATTTTTGCCCCAACTGATTCTTAGATTGACTTTAAGAAGATCTCTTATTTTTCTTTATGATGTTTTATTGTAAGTGTTATAGATTTAAAATGTTATTAAATCGCTTTGTATAAGAATCCGATAATTATACGTATTGTAATTTTTTAGTGTAGTAGCACTTATTATAAATAAAAAATCGTGTTTTATAATTATTATGATAAAAAAAATAAAGCATCAGAACACGCTATAATGTTCAATCAAAAGCGTTCGCTCCACTTTACAAAGGACGGCCGGACCCATGCAACAGTGTCAAACGAAATGAAAAGTGTTCTCGATCGGGCGCGGGTCACATAATACGTGTGGACGCCAAGCGACCAGCTGTTCGTTACTCAACTCCCCTTTCCCTCTCGGCCGCCTTCCGCACCGTCACCGCGCTGAGATATCATTACTACAATAACTTCTTATTTATCTCTAAAATCTCTCTAAAATTTATTTTATCATAGAATATATAACAATGAATTTAATTAGTTTTATTACAAAAGCTTCTTGATACTTTGATACGAAAATAAAAGATGTTACATCTAAAAAGTGTTACTAAATTAATTCATATTAATTTTCATGTCCTTCATATTAGCCGAGTTACAACATTTTTTATTTGCAGAAATAAATTTGTGTTCAATTAAATATATGTAAACATTTATTTTTTTGCTAAAACAGTTTTAATACTAACTAGTTTTAAAAATTATACCACGAAAACAACATTCAGAACGCGCGACCACCAGCGCCGTGACGCTCGATCGCCTTGAATAATTGAACTTTTTCAGATTATTGTTTCACGCTTATTACTGAGTTTAATTTTATATTACAATATTATTGTCAATTTTACACTGCACTGGTTTCGCAAGCGCTTGTCAATGCCAAGTCATTGCGGGTCGTTGTGACTTTTATTGGTTTTAAATTTTCTTTGCGGGAAACCTTTATGGGCATGGTTATGCCAGTCGGTTCGGTTGTTCGTGTCATTGGACTATAGGTTTATATCGGCTGAGGTCGTGAGAAACAATTAATTGACAGTGAGAATGTATGTTTCATCAGGGTAATTTTCGAATATAATCGCAATGACAAGCTTAGTTTTTTTATTTTCTAAATACAAATGCACATGGTATTTCAGGTGTCTATCTAATGAGACGGACATATAAAGCGCTCTTACAATCAAAATCAAAGTCAAATATACTTCATTCAAGTAGGCTTTTAAAAGCACTTTTGAATCATCAAAACAAACAAAAAGTACTTAAATTAAGAAAAAGCTACCACCGGTTCGAAATGTAGAATCTACCGAGAAGAACTCGAATAGGTACTCTTTTAAAATTGTGTCAATATGTACACATATTTTAATATTACAAATGTGTTTATTAAACACACACATTTGTAATTTTAAAATATATGTTTTGCTTCTGTTTTTAATTCCTGCACGAAATCCAGCTATTCTAAATCCACGCATCATTATCATCTGTTGATCTTGTAGAGTAATAATACGCTTTAGTTATTAGACTTTTTATTATTTCGGTCAAAGCAAGTATCAACAAACAAAAAGTAGCAGTTTAATATAGCAATTCGTCATTACGAACCACCTCATTAGGTGCGGTAGTAATATAAGAGAGAGTCCTGTCAAATAAAGAGAGTTTTTGTCAACTTAGCGAACGCATTTAAATTCCTAATGTATTGAAACCATGTTAGGACTCATTACGGACGTCCTCTTTGACAATAAACAATATAATGATTACATCATATTAATAGTACGGTTTTATGCTTGCTATAAATATCAATTGGGCATGCAGCTAAAGAGAAAATCGTAAGCCAATTAAAGGGACACGACGACTCGCGTTGAAGATTAATAGGATCGGTCGGAAGTGGATTAAGATATACTCATTGAGCTTATGGAAACTAGATTGACATGTCGACTGTCAATCGCGAAATGTTACAGAATATTAATAAGAGAGAGTTAATACGTGCAATATACAACTAGATGTGCCACGCGGTTTTAAGCGAATGTTGGACTTATATTTTACAGCTTACAATCTGGCTCAATAAAAGAGCTAACGAATACAAAAATAATTCAAACCAGTTCTTCAGATTAAAAATTAGCATAGATTTAATTTTAGTTGAATTCTTACAAATTATTTATTACGATTTTTCTTATAAGTATGGTCAGTGAACGATTATCCTAATACGATTTTCGCATACGTAAGTATGTTCAAATAGTTTCCACACTTCTAAAATTGAAAGCGGTATTAGGATAAAAAGATGCTTCCATTTTAGTTTAAAGAGTAATAGCTACATCTACTCGTAAATATGTTTCGAAGAAACAATTGAACATTGCTACCAGAAGCACACTGCTAGCATAGGTATGCTTTTGTCTCTGCTTTTCTCTGTTTATCTGTTATGTTTCCACAGACCTGCGTTTGAGGCGAATGTTCGGTTGTGCAACAGATATTTTTATTCGCTGTTGTTAGAATTGACTCGAGGCTACGTGGACTGATAGACAACGCTTTAAGCTTTATTTGAATAAAATTCAACAAATTATATTTCGTTACTTAAAAGCAAATTGTAATTATATTTCGTGATAACCTTGGTGTCTTTATAACGATTTTTCGAATTTAAAAAGGTACAGTAAAAGGCGAATGACGTAAGAAATTATGCGGAATGAACTTTGAGAGTGAAATGAGAGGTCGCCGGCTTTTAAACTCTTCGGCCTTTGAAATGTTACTAAACTTAGGCCAACCCATATGGCCTTTATCAGCAAAATTGTTTATAAAGTTACTTGCATTGAAAATTGGAGTAATTATATGATACTAAATTAATATTTTGAGTATTGAATCTTATTATTAACCTTTCATTTAACACATTGTCATTTATATATAAAAATATATAATATATTAAAATATAGGTTACCTAGATCTTGAAAATGATTATCGAATTATGTATACATTCAAATGTTTTTGTTCGTATCAATTTTAAAACAGCTGACAAAAAATGTTTACAGACTCACTTGGAAGGCTCAGGACTGGTTTTGAACGCGACCACTTTTATTCCTATATTAATATCACTAAGCCATATAATTTATTTTAACTACATTTTTTTATTAATTGACATTTCACACACAAGTTGTTTTTTAATGTAGTAAAAACAAAACGTAACTTCGTTATGCGGAAGACAAATGTTAAGTAAAGCGAATGAGAACGAGTGGAGTTTATTTTTGTTTATTTATTCAAGTTACTGAATAATGTCAAATACATATTATTATAATAATATAATATAGTTTCAACTGAAATTAATATTTGCGTAGCCTCGAGTAAATTATACGGTTACGTCGTTTGAAACAGGAGTGGAGACACTAGACCACTCTTTCGTTTTACTGGAGCTATTAACTGCTATTAAAAGTTAAGTTTAACTTATGTTAAAGGCTTTAAATCTATTTGCCGTATCAATATCTAATTGAAATTGATTTTGACAGCATCGATAGAAATTTCTGTTTGACAATATTACATAAAAAAAGTAATGATAATGGGTCCCTATTATGATATTTGATTTATTAATGCATTGGTGTTTGTGTGTCAGTGTGCTAGCTGCGCGCCGGTGCTGCGCGCTGGTGTGCGTGCGGGAAAGTGGTCGCCGTGACGCAACGCGCGTGACGTAACGTTGCGCCCGCGCACCCGACGCGCGAAAACATTTAACGTCTTTCATTGTAAACATCCCCTAAATGTCTAACATATGTAAATTACTCCTTATGTAACGCTAAGTTAATTATATTCGCTTTTGTTTACATGCTATATAATTTTGTTTTATTGTCATTGTTGGTTATTTTATTTGAACTGATCTAATAGGCATTAATGAGATTCAATGCTAAAATGCACTTTGTGTGTAACATTTTCTTGTGCGTGTAAAATATATGATGAATGATAAAATCTTTATGAAATGTTTTAGAGGCTTGATTTGTTTTGTAATAGCCGCGATTGTGAAAACTGGCTACAATTAAAAAATGTAAATAGTGTGTTGGTTTATCTTAAGAGTTATAATGATAAGATCAAATACCTTCTTTATAACAAGTAAAAGTACAGAAAATGCGTCATTGTGTATGTGTTAGTTACTTGACTTTTTTTTTAATTATTGTTGATATTAGTAAAATAAATATTTTCAAGTTTCTAATTGAGGACAGTTTAAATTGATCAACATTTATTTTCTTTTAAAGTCGGTATATACGTACTCTATTATGAGTATGATAAACTCGTCAGCAAATATATAATGAACATTTTTATTATTAGAAGTTTTAAATATACTCATTTGGGTTTGCACACTTTTTGCAAGCACTATTAAAACTCCTTTAAAAATATAATTCTGAATCGAATAAATCCTTGATGAGCCATTCTTTATTCTGATGGTTACTTATAAAATCTCATTGTGCATATTATATGTAATCAAATTACATTATTTCTCACGCAGCATGTATCGCTACAAAAAAGCTTGCGTTTTAAATCAAATATGTAAAAATAAATAAATTTAAGAACACAACGCTAAAGAAGTTATATTCATATTTCTCAGAAATGAAAAAGAATTAATTGTATTAAATTAGATATTAATCTTTTTATTAATTACTTTTCAATTTGGTTCAGGTTTATAACTACGAGTTTATACGAATAGACCGACTTCAAAAGTAAAATATATAATTTCGTTTGCTCGGATGACGCACTCATTCCGGTTAATTCCATTTAAAAGTCAAACTATTGGTTAGTTTTGATAAAAATCCTATTTGCAAGTATGTCCTTTTGTAATAAAAAAATATTTTTAATATCGGTTAAGATATGACGAAGTTTTAAAGTAAACATTAAAAAAATAAACTCTGAAAAACTCCCTTTTCGAAGTCGATTGAAAATTTTTTGTGCATTTGAGCGCGTTTACGATAAAAGCTACTGAAAATGATTAAATAATATATCCATCGTGATAGCCTGTTATTTGAAGATTCATTTACTGATATACAGATATTTAATCAGTAGAACGAAACGTTTAAGGAAATATCCTTATTCTAAGAGGACACTATATTTTTTAATGTTTAAATATAAATAAAAATATAGCAGTGGAAACTGTTTATAGTCCGTTTCACGTAACCCGACGTTCACGTACAGTATACAGTAATCGAGCATTTTGCATAATAAGTCACTGTGGTCGAGACACTAAAATGTCGTACAATCATTATAAAGCTATACGTTATATATTAGTCCCTCTCAGACTGTCCTGTTCTTAAGTTTGTTGGAAAGATCTTGTGTCGATCGCTTTATGCAACAGTTCAGTCTCGGGTACGAGGTTGCGTCACAATCAGCTGATCTAACCAAGAAGCCAGACGCGATCTGTTCTGTGGACAGTTTTACTATCGACATAAGGACCATTTTATTGTAATTAAATGGTTATCGTCTAGCAATAGATGTGACCGACTTTAGTAATACGTAATTGATGATATTAATGTTTTGTATGTTGTGTGTAATAACCGAATGGTGTACTATTAAATGTCAACTCCAACACGGAAACCAATGTTACGTCAACGTTACTCGGTTAAAATAAAAAAAATAGTTTCCAGTCAGAACCGCTTAAATTAAGTCGAGGTGACGTCCTTCATAATGTTATAATTTTAATTTTATGGTAACTAAATAATTAACTTTTTTACTCATACCTATAATGCTATACTATGTGCATAACATCGAACAGAATAAAAAAATAAGATGATTTCAGAAAATTAACACTTCCACATGAACTAAATTCTAGTTAAATACTTAGTTTACAACGTTCTTGTTGTAGAAAAATTAAAATCTATTTGTGGCATCTAGAGACAAAGAGTCAATATTTTATTTTTTCAATTTACTGCTTCTAAGTGAAATTGCGTCCTAAGTCTCGTGTGTCTCACGAGAGGCAATCCGCGCAATGATCCGCGTGCAGTCGCGATGCGCGGCCAAGGTCGAGGCCGCGCGATCCCACGTGCGCGTGTCATCTGTTACTCTATTTATTTCTCGTATTTACACGCCTCGCTCATTGTCTCATAAATTCAAGTTTATCCGATTGTAACCTGTTTTAAGAAATTCAGTTTTTGAAATACCTACCAATACGAATTATGAATGAGTTTATTCAATATATATTAATACTACTTTAACATCATTAAGTAAATGTGTAAGTAATGTGAGTGTATGAAAAAATACAATATTGTTAACTGACTTTACGTTAGCTGTTGAAAGAGATGTAATGTTTCCAATGTAAGGCACATCTACTATGGCACTAGTCATGTTAGGTTATTAAAATTAAACAAAAACAAAAATGACTATGTAACTTTACTAAGTATTCGTGAATTTCAATATTGCCTAAGTCTAGAGCAAGGGGTCGGAGGTCGGGCCGCGACACGCGATGCGCTCGCTACCGGCTGTTGGGACACACCGGCTCGCGTGACGCAACGCGATGTTCTGAAACGCTCCGAACATAGTAGGAGATGCGCCGGCACGCAATCGATCAAACCTACAGCGTGTTTATGAATAATTTCATTTACAAAGTAGACGTTTTACGTAAACATAATAAACTGTTGGGAAAATATTACATACGTTACTCGATGTGTCTAGTTATTTAAGGTAGGTTTTTACTTATTTTTTTCAAAACACATTCAATAAGTTTACTATTTCCGTTCAATTATGTGTGAATTAGTTATCTGCCATGTGTGAATTGCTGGATAATGATGTCCTCAACAATAAAAAATAAATAAATGTTAGTTATTTAACAGCGTTCTAGTAATGACTCGTGCGATAAGATTAACCGTCAACAAAATCTCAAGGGACATCTAAATTCCGTTTATATTCTATATACCTTTCCTTATTTTACTGCCCATAGTCTCTCATTTTCGGAATCCATTCCCCAATATAGCGGTATATGTATGTATAATCATCATAAAAGATTAAATTAATAATATAGCACCTTATTTATAATCCCTCTATTTCGTTCGCGAATAATTTAATGGGTTTTATAAAACATATGTACAAAACTTAAGTTACTCTTTATAATATCACCTATCTGCCAGTGAAAGTTCCGTGGAGAGAGAGATCCAGCCATTTCGGAAATTAGTCGGAACAAACAGATGGACAAAAATTTCAAAAACTGGTTTGTCGGTAAAGTTCATTAACCCTGTGATTTTGACATTACAACAACCCTTCAGTTTTGTTTATTTGTATCTTAAATAGAAACCTCAATATAAATTTCCATATTTGTATCTTAAAAAAACACTAAGAACATTATCCTCACTAATATTATAAATGTGAAAGTAACTCTGTCTGTGTGTTACGCAATCCCACCTAAACTACTAAACCGATTTAAATGAAATTTGGTACAGAGATAGTCTAGAGCCTGAGAAAGGACATAGGCTGTAGGCATGTTATAATGCGAAAAAAGGCTTTAGTTACGTCATTTTTAAAGCTAGAAGCTTGAAACCTCATCTAGGTTTCAAGTTAGTTAAATGGCATTTTAAATGCCGTATTTAACTCGACTGATTTTCATCAACCCTTTCCGAGTGATCATTAACTTTTTATAAAAACTCCTCAGGAGAAAGTTAATATTTCTAGACTGTTTCTTGTTGTGTAAGAAAACATCGGTAATTTAGGAACATGACCCAAAAATAGGAAGTTGTAATATAACAGCCACGACACCGACGGGTTCAGCAATGGAACCGTATCATTGGATCTATTGCTGAATGTAACGTATTTATTTCTTTTTATATAATACCATTACCTGTTGTAAAAGAAAAACTGTAACAATTGATTATACTTTTCAAAACTTTTCGTCGAGTATTTTTTGTAATGCAGTCGTTTAAACGGCAATTAACGTTTAAAATGAGCTGACCATATTTTGGAAATTTCTACAAATGGACACGATTTTATTTAAATTACTGTAATTATTACGAAAACTTAAGAACTTGTGCGAATATTTTTTAGAATTTATGAATATTTTAAGATGTATGAATAAGGCCCGGCAGCCCTGAAGGCTTCAGGCGGCCCAGTTAGTGCCTGAATCGGCGCGGGTCAAGAGCGCGTCCTCGCTTGCGAAATGTCAGCCTCTGGTCGTGAAAATGAGCGTTGAATTTCGATTTCAATATTTATCGATGTCACTGTGTTTTAATTTAAGCTTTTGAATACTAATTTAACATTTTTAAGAAGTTTATTTGCATGTACGTATATTACAAAAGCAAAAGAAATGTCAATATCCACGTTTTTAACATGTCGTTTACAACTATCTTTAACCGTATTTAGTAATAGTTGTGCCAATCGAGTCATGCAATATTTTACAAGTAATCTTTCTAAACGATCTTATAGTGAAACTATTAAAATTATCATAAATAAACGTCATGTACCAATATCGTATTTACAGGAAAATGCCGCATAAAATAGTTAATTTGTTAAAGAAGAAGTGAATAACATTCTTATGATGAAATGAAGATATTAAGCGTTATTTTTTAACGATTATTAAGTTAATGATGATATACAATTTGAGATGATATAATAAATATATAAAGTTCATGAAATGGAGGTAAAAATAACTTACAAATAGAGATAGAGATGTAGGAGCGGTTATATTCATGGCATCTAATAATTCTACAAAGTGTTAAAGTGTCGATGAAGATACTAATAGATAAGATTGTAAACGCCCATAAATAGTGTATAAGATTTACTTAACTTTAAAGTTATGTAATCATTTGTCGCTTGTTGGAATTTAATTAATATGTTAGTCGCGTCAACGGGCGCCCAGTGTGTGAACAGATTATAGTGCACTTATTGACATCCGCTAACATAATGACGTGGACTTTAAACTGAGGACTTCAAGTCCAAATATTTTAGTAGTGAAGATCATAAATAATACTTGATATACACACCTAACATTGCTACAGATCTTTACGCACCGAAAACTGTGTTTTGTATAGAGACTAGTATTAAATAGCTCTAAAGTCTTTCAAACTATTATGTCACGAAAAACAATGTAAAACAACTATCACGATTTCCGTTTCAAACTAAAAGAGAGGTGCTACACTAATGCGGTATAAATTGTCGATCTGTTGTGCGATAATAAGAAATAAAAGAATCATTTTGCGCGCAGTGAAATAGTTCGCAATTGTGATGTGATTTTAATCGCATTTATATACATATTACGTCTTAATAAAATCATTGCGTTGTAATAAAGTTTTCTGAACTATTAAATTCTTATTATTCTTTCATCTCTGAAATTCTAGTTTTTTCTTATGTAAACCCCATAAACCACCACGTTTGTTCTCAATTTTAGTAATCTTGATCTTTACAATTTATTATGATACAAATATGACATGTTAGAAGGTTAATAATGTCCTAATTACAAACTCCGCGTGTCGCAAGCGGCTCGTGATGCTTGACGCGTATTTTTACATAATTTGTTCGCGAGGAGGCCTTACTGTCGACGTTAGACAGCCTGCTTACAAATAGCTTATATGAGCACCGAAGGAGATCTTATGTTCCATTGAACGAATTCACCGTACTCGCATTGCTATAAAATCCGAGGACGTACAAGTATGACAATTAGATAGACTCGTTATTTATTTTGGATGATCGTTTAGTTGCGATAGTTAGGTAACTAAAAGACGGACGATGCAAAATAATTTGGCCTTTCGAAACGTAAAATTGGCTACCATATACAATTATACATATATGATACAGTTCCACAAGTTGCAACACGCATTCTTTGGTAGTCGCTGGCTTGGGTGTTTGCGTAAGCGGCATCGCGTTGTTTCTTTAATCGAAGTGTAATTGAATATCAAACTCGCATAGAAAGGTAGAGTTACATAAGTCGGAACTAAATCTGTATGACTCTAACGAACGGATAATACAATATTTGCTTTACTTATTAGCGGCTTCATCATTCCGTTTACTATCATTGTGTATTAGATCGGTGGCCTTAGTTTTCCTCAATGAGACGTCACTCGCTCGTTTTAAAAATCGTTGAATACTCATGTTAGTTTGTAACGATAGGCTTATTGGTGTTGGAAACTAGTTTGAGTTTCGCGCACGTTGTTTTGTTTTGGTCGAAACGTTCGGCGCATCGTAATGTGTTTGCGGTCAGTCGGTCAGGCGGCCGATTAGGTAATCGCGTCTTAATTCGTTGTCACGTCCGATGGAAGCGGAATCGGAGAATGTAGAAAGCAAACCGGCGAATGTGTGCTGACACGTAACGCCGAGCGACTGACCGGGTCCGACCGCGCTCTTGCAGTCGCCGCTGTCCCCAGCCGAACCAGATAATCGAATGTTTCACCGATCATTAGTTCCATGTCGTGTCCTTGACCGAGCGCTTGTCTTAGTCGTTGAGATTAGTCGTGGTTACATTGGACGCACCTCGAACGGTTGTTATTGGGTTCGCGGCATTAGATGAAAATCGTGGTATAAATGAATTAATCATTGTTTCTTAATCGATACAAACAAATACAATGGGTTTTTACGTTTTGCAATGACATCATTAGTCATTACTTTTATAAATATGTCATGGTGGACATACTATGACAACACAATAACAATGCGACTGTGGTTTTTTGAAGTTTCGCTAAGATTCGGTATTGATAGTTCATTATGGATACAATGTGATATAAGTAACTACATTGGCCTGTGATAAAAAACTAACTGAGTAAATTATTAAAGTACTTATACAGTTTGTTGACAAAAAATCGTCTGCATTATAGATACAGTTAAGGTACGAACTAAAAAATATTATGACAGATATATAAGGCAGTGTCATGCTCACGTGAAGGGTTCGGGCGACCTTCAGTTACGTTTCCTCGGAAACACTTCACCGGCACCGATCGCAAATTAGTTCGTAATCACAAGTAAAATTCACAAAATATGGAGAATTGGCGTAAGTTCCGCCGAGGCTCTGGCCGCTAAAAATCCGGCAAATTAAACTATTGAAATCAGTGTCGAAACGTGATGTGGAGCAACGGTTTTGATTGGCTCTAGAGCATCGGCGGTTACGCAAGCGGCAAGCGGCGCGGGTACGTACCGGTCGGTGCGCGTGCGGCTGGAGCGGCGCAGTGGGCGCGTGCGGGCGAGTCGGGCGCGAGTCACAGAGTGGCGCAGCCGCACGCGCCGCTGCGCTACCACCCTCGCCCCTCGACCCTCCCCGCACGCCGCACCCCTCTTGCCTCTCCTCTCTGTGCCTCGTAGCGTTCTCGATACCCTCTTCCGCTGCCTGAAAACTGACACGAGTTCCGCGCCCGCTCAGCGGACGCTCGGAGTCGTTGCTTCATTACTTCTTCAATCACTCGGATCGATTATTGAAGAGCATCGCAACTTGTTTGCCAAGTGCAAAGTGTATGTTTACTTCAAAGTAATTGGGAACGAGCAATTTTAATTAAATTAAATATAGCAACAAGAAAATTTCTTGTTTAATATAAAATATATACAAATCAAAAAAATCGTCTCTGTGTACTTTTATAATATTTTTAAAAATAGTAGTACATTTATAATTATGTTATTGTGTTACACAGTTGACACTTAAACTATGATGATTCAAAAGTGCTTGAAAAACCTACTTGAATACTTTATTTGAATCGAATTTGTATACAGAAATCAAAATAGTAATAACTAGTAACGTACTTGAAATAACTGGTACTGGTAGGTGCTACTTGTAATGACTAGTAAGGCATCGTATTAAGAATAAACATGAAGTAAGTAATGTCCACTTTTGAAATCTTTTGTATACTTCTATCCAGAAGCGATTTTTCATTGAACGATATCGACACGTGGCTGACAACGAAGCGACAAAAATATTATCGTGAATATTTATTTTATAATTTAGTAAGATATATGATATAACTGAAATTATCAATACAACCTCATTTCAAGCATGAACGTTTTTAAATTGTACAACTTAAAAGCGCAGCAAAAAGACTTCCACAACCAACTACAAAAAGGAGTTACTCAGTTCGTAGTATACGTTTTCAGAACTTTGTCATTTAATAACCGATTTTGAGAATTTTGGTCATATAATTTATTACCAGACATTTCATTTTGATTGATATAAATAAAGTTTAAAATAAATTAACTATCGTATTTTGTTCTATACATTCAATTAACTCTTACTCACGGTTTCGCTCGCGTTAACGACGATTTTCTTTAAAAATAATGACCGTAGACATAAAATATACCACCCGACTTTGAAATAATGTACGCCTACATGTAATGTACATTTTTTTTCAAACGAGCAGACGGGACACCTGATGTTAAGTGACCACCGCCGTCCATGGACATTCGCAGCACCAGATAAGTCACAATATCATCTTATCTTAATAAGGTGTATGGGACTTTAGGGAATAGGAAGTAGAGAAAGAAAAGGATGGGATGGGAGGAATGGTGATAAAGATGGGAGAAACCGTGCAAAGTGCAGAATCCTATAGTTGATGTTCTTTTCCATTTTTCATTGTGATGGTGCAAATGTTTATGGAGGGCGCTGATTAAATCAGGTCTGTCTTTTGCCTGCTAAGTTAAAGTTAAATCTTTTTATAACCATAAATTAAATATTTAATCGGCTCGCTCGACTGATATTAAGAATTATTTAATTATTATAACGACGGGAAACATTTCGCAAATGAGGCTAGCTTTGTATCGTTGATTATTATTAACCTTAGTATTAAAGACATGCAACGGTACCGAGGCTTCAATTATACAATTCGGTCTAGTTAGCCGATTGCGAGAGGAAACGAGATCTCTCTGTATAATCAGGAGTTATCTGACATCCTGGTATGTTCTGACGCGTCGTGGATGCTCAGCGGCTCACACGCTAACATTAAGCGGCCTCTTGCGCAACGTTCTAACAAACCGAGCCGATTTTAATAATTTAATATTACCTAACTACCTACTGACTAACTGGCTTTGGACATGTCCTGTTTCACTAAAGTATGACTTTGTGCAGAATATCGTGGAATTATTTGTTAATATGTATATTATAAACTCGCCGAGAAACATTCAATTAACTTATGAAAAAATATGATTCAATATTTCTGTATTTTAATTTAAAAAAACATATAAGACATTAAGTAAAATTCAATTCAATTCTTTAATAAATGTCTTTTATTTGAGACATGTTATTTCAGCTAGGTCACGTGGAAATAATAAGGAATATCCTACCAGTAAATAAATATTTGACAATATGTTAAAGAATGATCTTTAATACTAATTCGGAAGAGCCTTTTGGAGACTTATTTTGTGCGAATGTGATCTGAATGATAACAAGTACAATCGATGCAAAGTGGTTGCCACGCATAGCCGTTTCACTAATAATAATAATAATAATAACGCATCACACTCAACGGCCCCCATTAAGATCTCATGACCTTGTGTCGGGGGTCCGGAAACACTCACAACACTAACACAAACACCCAGACCACGACAAACATCCGTATGGCCAATACACACGTTTTGCCGTGAGCGGGGATCGAACCCGCGACCGTTAGCGCTTTAGTCAGTTGCAGTGACCATTGCGCCAACGCGTCTGTCAACTAATGTATCCACATTTCAATGTATAGGACATTGAAATGTGGATACAACGTTACTACTTTGTTATACTTCTTCCATGTATAAAAAAATAAAGTAACAGCCTGTATATGTCCCACTGCTGGACTAAGGCCTCCCCTCCTACTGAGGAGAAGGTTTAGAGCTTAATCCACCACGCTGCTCCACTGCGGGTTGGCGGATATACAGGTGTCAGAATTACTCCCGACACATGCAGGTTTCCTCACGATGTTTTCCTTCATCGCCGAGCTCGAGAAGAATTTAAACACAAATTTAGCACTTGAAAAATCAGCAGTGCTAGCCGCGGTTCGAAACCGCGACCATCGGTAAAGATCAAAATATTCTAACCACTAGGCCATCTCAGCTCCATGTATAAAAATCGTGATTCACATATTCATAATCCTGAATTATAGAATCACAAACAATTTCGATTTAGCTATAGAATGATTTTGTTAAATTGCATTACGTAATCAAATATTACCTTACTATTACCTTCATATTATCGTTTCTATATTTTTCTTCTTTGACTGTATAAATTTATATAATACATTACAAAGTACATTTTGAATGGAATGATTTTTACAAGGTACAGAACAAAAGACATCAACGGGCTCTGATCTTGCGGTGGTGGCCAAACTTAGTAATGCTAGTATCATAAATTGATAAACATTATTATAATCTTAGTAATAAATGTTTAAACAAGAAACGTGACAAAGTGAGTGGTGTAGCGGCCGTCAAGGGCCGTAGGTGGAGCTGAACTTTACGTCCTGTTGCTACGATTCTGTATGCGAATTATATTAAACCTAAAAATTTTTAACGGAATTACTATTACTATATACAAGTTATCAAAGATCCATGAATATCCCTCGGGGATAGAATTAAATGAAATTCGTTACAACTAAGTTGACATTAAAGCGAAGCAAGGCGCGGGCAGAAACAAGTTTGTTTATGAATGAAACGCGTGAACGCAATTTTACAAAAGTAAAATATTATATTTTTAATATATTACTTTCGTTAGGCACTTGATCTTATTGAGGTGTTAACTGCATTTTTAGCTTAAATCAATTCTGTGGCATGATGTCTATAGTCTAGACTATTAATATAATATGAAAAAGTTACAAAAGTTTGTAAAAACAGTGCTATTCAAATATAGGATTAGATCATTGTCAAGTGATTTTGAAATAGTCTAGGTAGTAGCTAGTTACAGCGGGGGGTCAGCGGTTCGGTCAGGTGCGGGTGTGTCCGGGGGTCGCGGGCCGGGGGTCGGGAGTCGGGGGTCGGCGCAGGGTGAAGGTCGTGGCGTGCCGGCGCTAATTGCAATCAATATTATTGTTTACGCGTTTCTCTCACCGAGCCTTGGCTTCGTTTTCTCACTCGTAAAAACTATTATTCAGATTAGTCATAGTCGCGCGCTGAAGTCATTAGGATGTAGGCGGCTGTGAAACCCTGCTTTGATCAAATACGAACATTCGAATGTTTATTTGTTACACTAACAAAATGTAAGGTGCAGAGTTATCTTAGCTTAATCTATAAAATTTTAAGTCTATGGTCATTTTGCTCTATATAAAAAACGCGCGATGCACGCAAAGGCAGATAGTGGAAAGTGCGACTATATTTTCACAAATCGTATATTCGACCTTTATGTCGAGGACAATTAAAATGTACAAGTATATTACGCGAATATAATTATAGACCCTAGGTTGATTAGTTAAGTGTTATTTTCATACGCACCGCCTACCTGTGCTTTTGAGGCAGCCATCGTGCCGCGGAGAGCACGTAAAGCTGTCGGTTCCGTTTGTCGTCATAGCGCCTGATAATAATCACTGCCCTTGGTAGGATAATAATCTAGTTTAAAGTGTTGTTTGCTTGTCCTTGATGGTCGTGGAGATCAGATATGTTTTTTTGCAGACATTCGCTCCGTTTAAAAATAATATAGTAATTTGAATAATAAATAAGCAGACCGTAATAAAAATACTGGGAAACTGCTAGGAAGTAGGAGAGTTCTTTCTGTATACAATTATTATAAATGATATTCGATAACATTTTGTTGCGCATTTACATATTTAGTTTAAACACGTAAAGAATATCGTTAGCATGAACATTTTGTGACATTATAATGTTTATTATTGTTTCGTAATGTGGGTTCCTGAGACTACTCTAATGAATATTCATTGAGCATATTTCGGTTAATACATAATTTAAAAAAACTTTTTTATCACATGTATATTTGTAATATATATTTTGTCGTAATATTTTGTTTTTACTTTTTTCTTCGGCAACTCGTAATTACGTATCTCGTAAGTTTGAGGTTTGAATCTCTCATTACTTAAAAACGATTAGTCAAAGAATATTGAAGTTTCGTATTTACGACTTGTGCAATGTATAGATGTGAATACTTTTTAATGCAACCTATTCAGCCAAAACTACTTCAGCCAAACTTTTTGTTTTCAAGTTTTATACATGGTAGTAATGTGGCATTCACATTACATTTTTAAGCCATTTTAAGTTATATAATACGCCGATGCTCGATTGCTTCACCGGCGTGCGGGTCACCGGATAGAGAGGTTATTTGCAATTTCTATGCATTTTGTAACAAACCCTTTTAAGAAAACTCCACGTTTGGTCTCAGTGGCACACAAAGCTTTTGTAAATATCTACATTTAAGGTCTTGCGTAATCATTTTGTTTTCGAAAGAAAAATCAAATTTAGGTAACCGATCGATGTATTTCATTAATTATTTTTAAAAATAAGAAACTGACTGAAAATAGAAAATTAAGACTATTTTTAGAGCTGATAACGTTTTACTATTGCTTTTACAGCTTAAATAGCTACTAAAAATTATGAATAAAAACTGTAATGTGCAAATAAAATTATTAATATTTGACACATTATTAGCACTTTTGCAAGTCTCGAGCTGACACCCTCACATCAAGTAAAAAATCAATGTCGAATGGTGTTTTTCAGATAATTATTTAAAGATAGAGATAGATAGCTACCATTCAGGCATATGTTACTTTGAATCTATGTTCATAATAAAGCGTTTAATAAATTACAGCTGATTGAGTGTCAGCAGCTGATCCCTGGCCGGTACACTGAAAGAAACAGTAGGTGTTGCTACTTAAAGGGGTTCCTTTCTTAATTAATACTCCGTATCCTTTTAATCAGTTAATTGAACACGCTAATACTTGAACCCTTGAAAAATTCTTTTAACCTCGAAATCTATTTATCGAGATAGTATGTAGGTACACCGCAGTAGAAACTTATTAATCCTCATTACGCGTCGTCAATAAGTCCGCAAGGCAGAGTTACTTTTTCTCGTGTGCATCAATTAGGAAATATTATAAATTAATATAACCATTAATTTCATCATTAATTAGTGTCAAGACGCGAGCCTTTAAATTCTTGCTGCGTGTGACTCGACCTTAGAAACTATTGCATAAAAAAACTTTGAGGTCTCTATGATCTATGTTAATTTTCATTAGCGTTTACTACACAAATATTCCTCGATTGGACACAGCATTTTATATAAATTTTATTATATTTTAAAATTATTTCCTTTCACTTGTCTCTACCAACATCTGCTGTTTTAGTCCATGTACGAACAGCAAATTAGTGATATATGGAATTAAATATTATGTAACGCGATACAACGGTAATAAGAAACATAACATTTAATGCGGATTGACGAAAATAATTTTACATAATCAATCAATGACGCGAATGAAGCGAACGTCGACCGAGATTTCGAAACCTACATAAAATGAACTTTTTCTAGGTTAAATAAATTCAAATTCTCTGGCGAACGACTCGTGTGATACTACCTACGCCTCGCTGATTTACCTGTATACGCCTTTTACGGCGGTGATGCCAGACACAGACTTATATGATTTCTGATCTGTACCTATTAGTTGTGGCTTAATCGTAGTATTGTGACCGCAAAAATAATTTGCACGATTTGAGTGCACGTTCAATGAATGAGTATGTTCAAGCGAACAAGTTCTTCAGCTTTGTAATATTAGTATAGATAAAGATAATATAGATAGAATAAGCTCGAAGTTGCTTTGCGAATATTAATATGAGTCTATTAAGAATTGGAATTACCCAAGTTAAAGTTTTGTAAGAGTCTAGTTAGAGTTCAGGAGGTTTTCCCGGAACCAGATTTAGCTCAAAAGCTGTATTAAATAGTTGCATAACATATTAACTCAAATGGTTTTGCAACTTGTTCGTTGAAACCACACGAGTAAATACTTTTTATTATTTTTATTTCACTTTTTCTTTAGTGGGATATGTGTTTAGGATTTTGCTAGTTGTTTCTCATATACGGACGACTTGTATTTTATGTGATGAAAGGGTATAACTAGTATAATTCAAATCCTTTTTCAATTGACTTTAAGAAAAGGAGGTTCCCAATTCGTAGTATATGTTTTTTTAATGTTTGTTAGAACTGCGTTATATCTTAACTGGTTTTGAATTTTTTAAAGGTTAGCTTTTTATAAGGTTTTTATCAAAATCGGTTTAGTCGTTTGGTAAAACTTATAAAAGAAATCAAAATAATTGGAATAACTATGTCATCGAAGTAAACGACATTACGTTTTTGTTTTTAAGGTCGGATGCTGTTTTAATCTTAGTTTTAATAAAACAAAAAATAATATTTAAAAAACGTCAAAGTCTTCGATTAATCCTTTTTTCAGGTAAATAAACAATAACATCGTAAACCACCATTGACATATTTCGAATCATTGCAATGATTGTAAAAAGAAATGTTGACAACTATGCGTGTTGCAAAATATATCATTTGTGAAATTTGCAAGATATCATATAATTTATGAATTAATTAACTCTTGTTACGGCTGCGAATGCCGCAACATACCCACATGCACTTAGCACCTGCTAGTTCAGCGCCGTGTCAATGTCACTTAAATGTTATATTTTTCACTACAGAGATTTATGAAAGTACCCTTGACAAAATTTATATGACTAAAATGATTGTGCAATCAAAATAATTATCTTATTACTTTAATTATTATTTTATTAGTTTCGCAACCGGGAAATTTATAAGATTTTCTATTTAAATTAATAAGATTTCAATTTGTGTTTCACTCTCTTAGGTATTTAAGTATCCAAGTCTAAGTATCATGTTGATACATCAGATTTATTTATAAACGAGAGTGTTAATATCTATTTCCACATTTCTAACTTCAAACATGGTAGACTCCCATACAAACTTATATTCTATATATTTCAATTAAATATATTTTATTGCTGTGTGTGTACTGCTGACCTGCTGTATTATATAAAAAGGAAAAAAATGTTCAAATGTTCATGCTTCTATAGTCATTAGTTTGGGCGGCGCGTTTTTGTCAGTCGGTATTAGAGTATTATCGAGCTTGTCAATTATGCGGAAGCACCTACTACATGCAAAAACGAACTTGAGTATTAATGTTAAAAAAAACAAAAACACGAAAAAAAATACTTTCATGATGGTAATTATTCTTCCACTTGACGTTACGTAAACTTTACACAATGTGATGTCTAAGCTTTGTAACGTTTACAAATTACCGTTTTAGGTTTAATGCTATGTAATTTTGTAATTACGACTTTTGTATTTTTCCATACGCACTAATGAGCAATACCCAGTGATCTTTAGGTTGCTTCTCAAAATCTCAACGAGAGTTTATTTCGTATTATCTATTGGTAGTATTTAACAGATTAAAGTTAAAGATCAGTTTGTGACATAATATGATTGCACGCTGATAATGCTCGCTATTTAATTGTTAATACCGTTTAAGGACATGTTGCGACATCGCTCTTTTATAAAGACTGATTATTCGCGTGCCTCGTTACAGAGTTTACAGAGTTGTTCGCTGAGACTTACCGGGTATACACTTGCAATTTCGAAATGTTTTTACTAACTTATATATTTTTCTTAAATACCGATATCGAAATGTTCGTTCGTGTCGAATGTTTCTTACCTGCGAACATCTAAATCATTTTTAACGACTTCTACGGTTTAACCGTTTTTTTTTTGTTGGATGGGGTATCATTGGTCAATGAAATAACGTATTTTGCTTTTGAAGTCGGTTCTCCTTTTTTTAAAAAGTTTTGTATAAAAACAAAATAATGTTTATTGCAATAATAATATTGAATGGACTCACAATGCGATATGAACTTCTTAAATTATTTTAGAATATTAAAAAGTTCTTGGAATAAATACTGCTGTATATATTACGCTATTATTTTATTTCTCGATAATTACTTCGATAGTGGCGTCGGATCCTTAAGAAGCTACTTACTGTTTACCGGTTATGTTACTACAAAGCTGCAATTCCGCTGTCAGAAAACCACGAGGAACATTTGCGATGTCAGTAACAGCTCATGATTTTAACATTTCTCTATTATTATGTAGGCATCTTATTTCTTTGACATTTCTTAACCGATTATTAATAAATAATATATAATTTTTCACGTATTTATTATTTAAAAATAAGGCAGTTGGTATCGGGAACTAAAGGAAAATAGCAGTGTTAGAACCTTTATTACGAAAAATGTCAAAGATATGTAAAGAGCATTAGATAAGAGAATATACAATGAGTTATAGATAAAGACAGACATGAATCTTTAATTAAAGCCTAACTTCACGTTAGTGCTTTAGATTAACTTCAGTTAGTAAGTTTGCAACGCTGCGGCCGCGCAGAGCAGACCGTGTCGAGTAGAGCGGCGCGGGGGACGGAAAACGCTACGGGCAGACGGTAACGAGCCTTAGGCTCTATTTAATAAATTGTATGACACATTTTTTGCTTTATGTTAGTTTTGCATAAACAGGTCTACAACACGTAATTGTTAGAATTCTGTATATATGCATTTCACAACAGTTTGACCGAATTTTAAGCATTAAGTTTCGAATATTTAATTCTATTTCCGTCACATTAAAAACTACAAAAACGGATTTTTAAGCAACAATAGGTTACGCAATAAAAAGTAATATTGACATAACCTCTTCTTAAAATTTTAAAGTAGGTAATGAATATTGCCTTACCTACAACAGAGTGTTACATGTATAAGTGCTTTTTAAGATTTTGAATTGTTTAATAGTTAATATTTTTAACTAACGAAGGTTTGGAATTTCTTTGGATTATAATCATTTGAAATTGGAGCATCCTAAGGAAAAACACTCTGCGGTCTAATAGTTATAGTAATATAATGCACACGAGCATGGGTAGTCCTTGAACCAGTTAAACTAGTTTCGTTTTAGTATTCAAATTAACAAATATAACCTTGCTTTAATACCTCGAACTTAAGAACAATTTACGAAATATATGTTTCATATAATATCGTCTTAGTCCAGCGGTTCTGCGCACGCGCTTTTTGTTTTATAATATTTTTTATTGACCGCAACAACAACTTTAATCACAGTTGTTACTCGTAGATTGTCTGAGCAAATCAATTTCATATAACCCACGAACACATACTGTCAAACGGACTGAGAGCATACCTACACGTGACTTGGCGAGTTGCCTAGCAACGGGCTGTTGATGTCAAGAGAGACAACACTGCGATATTTTATTACAAGAGTTGTAAAATAAAGACGTGGCCCATGAATCCTACTAATATTATATATAATATAAATAAATAAATAAATAATATTATAAATGTGAAAGTTTGTATGTGTGGTTGGATGGATGGATGTTTGTTACTCTTTCACAAAAAAACTACTGAACCGATTTGGCTTAAATTTGTAATCAAGATGGCTTATACCTTGGAATAACACACAGGCTATGTTTTATTCCGTTCCCACAGGAATAATTTAAAGAGTACTTTTTACTTTTTCACGCAAAAACTACTGAACCGATTTGATTGTTTGAAATGAAGATGGTTTATATCTTGGATTTAAATTTACTATTCCACGCGGACGAAGTCGCGGGAGAAAGCTAGTGTAATATATCATTATTATTATTCACTTCTGGACTCTTTAAAAATATATAGTGAATATTTATAATTATTATATAATCAGATGCATCAAGCGACTGCAATAAGGCATACATTATATACTTATTAATTCATCGTATCAGTATGTAACGATTCAGTGCACTGAAATTCATTTCCTTTCGAATTTTTGTCAAATTATTAAGTGGCAAAAGGTCGACAAAATTGTTGAAATATCAACAGTAGGAATTTGGTTCTTTTAATGTTTTGTTTGTATTTGAAAACAAACCGGTGACTCGTATACTATGTTTTATTTCCTATGTTGACCAAAGACCCACATCTCTTGTATCAAAATCTACTTAACGGTTTCAAATTATATGATATTGTTATATGCTCGTTTATCTATTTAATAAAAGATGTTAAACAATAAAATGTTGAATAAGCCTTTATATTTACAAAGGGTTTTGATTACAATCTCGCCCGCGTTAGGTGCGCCACACTCCTTAGATGAGACAAATTTGTCTGCAAAAGTGATACGCAAAATGCTTAAATTATGTGTTACGACTGTACATCAGCTTAAGCTAGAACATTATGCAAAAAATAATATTTACTAAAGCAGTACTGACAAAATAGTTTTATTAAAGAATTTCACAATTATTATATAATTACGATCGATTTACAATTTACTCAAAGTTGGTTTTACATAATTTCAAAAGAGAAATCCAGTAAAAAATAATAAATAGTATATCATTAGCCTGATCTACTTAAATGTCGGTCATCATTATCATTCTAAGCTGAAAAGTCGGTATTATCGAAATATGTTAAAGTTTTAGTTAGTATTGACATATTATGTATTTTGACTTTATAAAATTATTACTTACTACTGATTATATCCTTAATTCTTCCTAACTCATTAATAAGTATGATAACTAGAATATATTAACAAAAAAACTTATTTAGAACTGAGTTATATCAGGTTTTATTGTACTACTTAACATTTTCATGTTTTTAAGATTTTCTTTCAATATTTAGTATTTTTCTAAGAAATATTATTTTCAAAGAATTTGGCTTATAATTTTTTTTTGCACTTGTATTGCGTATCAATGGGTTATAAAACATAGATGAAGCGCGAAACACACGCGCATCTTGTTTCACGTGCAGCTTGGTATACGCCCTGCCGGAACTCGTAAGAAAGTTTTTTAAGTTTTTTGCGTGTTTTGAAATCTTTTTAGTTGTTTTTGTTCATGAATATATGTAAATAACAATATATCGCGCTTATTCTGTGCACGCTTCCATCTGTTTTTATAAAAATGTGTATATTTAAATACACATCCATCCAAAACACACATAATGTAAAATATTTAAATTGTATTTACTACTTAATACATTTTTAACAAATTGAATAAGGTAGAAGCTAATATTAAACTATAATGTTATATGTTAATTTATTATTGTAAGTGAATAATTACCCAGGTCTTCGATGATTTTAACTTTAATAATAATTAGCGATTTACGTAGCTATGAGGACCTAGGCTACGAGAAAAAAAATGTAATTTTAGAAAGTCTTAATTCATCCAGCTGACATTTATTCTAGTCCAGATATTGATAAGTTAGTGATTTTTACACAGAGTGACTGTCATCTGACCTCCGCAAACCTTGAGGGCAATCCAGTAACCATTTAAACTCTATTCGAGCCTCCCCTACTAAGAGTAACGATTATTATCAGGTTATTGTGATAACAACCGGGAACGAAAGCTTTACGTGCTCTCCGAGGCACGGTGGAGAGACTCACAAGGACATACGCCCAGACCTAGGAAGAATATTTATAAAAATATGAATATCTGCCCCGAGCGGGGATCGAATCCGCAATTTCATTCAGTACCATCATATCAGAGCGGTCGGTGTAGAAAGTTTTAATTATTTTTTTTTTTGTTTCCTTAATTTCCACACTTTCCATATTTCAGCCTAAGCTAGTCTACTCTAACCTAATCTAACCTTATGTACACGACTTGATATATACATAAATCGAAATAAAATTAAAAATATACTTTTCTTTAATTGGGCTTTTAATATTTTAATCTTTGAAAATTTCATGAATATATACAATTAGAAATAATAATAAACATTGTATAAAGACATCCACGGTTCAAAGTAGAAGAATATCTGACATAGTTTTCTCTTGGTCGAGAGACGTGAATTCCGGGAAACCATCGTGTATCTTATACGTCGATATATACACAGTCCGAGCCGCTCGTACAAGCTGATAATGGTATAAAATTGCGACTGACGAAGTTGTGCGGGAGCCCTGCGCGAGGCGCGATTACACTTGCTTGCAATTATTTAAACTAGTACCTCAAAGCATTCTCCGAGACAAGGTCAGTAAGTTGTTGTTGAATTATTTGCATGGACATTGAAAAATAAAACTATTTAGTATGTTTATATGTTTTAAAATTATTATTAACTATTTTAGTGTATGCGTTGCACTATAAGAATACAGGCGATCCCAAAACTCTTTAAATTCATTATGTGTGGTCACGTCCATTGATATTGGTCAATAATAATTAATATACGATTTTATCTATTACCTTTTTATCTAACCTTGTTAAAAATAACCGCATTATTATCAATAATAGAAAAATATAAGTTTTAGTTATATGCTCTAACTTAAATATTTTCCTTTGTTTGTAACGCCGAGGATCCTCTCTGTTTTTGTTTAAGCTATTAGTCAATCATAAGTATTTCTTGTACTTTTATTTGGCGAGTGTGTTGTTGCAACATTTCGGATGTGCAATCTTTAAAAAGTATATTTGTTGTCCGTCATAATGTGAGTGTATGGAAGCGGACTTCCAGTTTTGAAATAATATTATATAAATAGATCTTTTGTTTTTACTTTGCATCACCGCGCTTGACATGATAGGGTCGAGACACTCGCGTGTACAGCCTACAGGACAAACAATGGAACATAGCGAAAATTTGTTTGCGTAATGACATTTCATTTGCTCTGTAATATTTTTTTGAAAATTGTTATTAGTTTATTACTATTTTAAAAACTAGTGGCTTTCACAGAGTAATGAGGATTTACTTAATAAGGTTCTCCGTAACTAACCTAATAAAGTATTTGATGTAAAAAAATAGGTTTTTAATTACAATTTATTACATTTGTGGATTTATTGTGTCGCAAATATTTTTTGTTCTGTAACCGTCGTTTATCCAGTAATGATCGTTTATTAGCTCGGAGGTCCTGCAGTTACTTATGTAATCATAGATAGAGATCGGCTCGTTCTCTCCTCAGCGTATAATGTATAGTTTTATCCAAAGGTTGTATTATGCAATTAAGCTCAGATTGCGTTTGCATAATGACCTCCTCTCGCGCTGCGACTAAGCGCGGCGATCAAAAACTCATAATTTAATCAATAAATCATAATTTTGCAACGTAAATGTTTAAAGAACGCTTCGCCAATATTACATAAAAGTTTATGAACATCAGCGCTGGTAGAATTATTTTCAGGGAGGTGCATGGCGCGTTATTAAATAAAATTCCTTTTAGGTCAATATACACATATTTACTGTATTATTTTCTTCCAAAGTCAAGGGTTACGAGTGCACTCCGCTGCACGCGCCTGCCACTGTCTGGTTTTTGAAAACTGCTACTTTTAGTAACCTCTTGTTCGATTATTGTATTGTGTAAATGTTCAAATATTGCGATTCAAGCAAGAGTGTGTGTAAATGAACATTAAAAAATACTTATACACATTTGACATTGTTTTCCTAAGCTCCTTAGAGTGAGCTTTATAAAGTTATCCTTGATTAATTATAGCGTCCAATGGATAATAAGCAATATTGTTTTAATATTTATATAGTTTTATGTTATTACGTACTTATTTTCTACTTTTTCATTTTAAAGTAAAATTATATATTCTTTCAAATTTGATTATATCATATTAAAGATGTAAATAACACAATGAAAACGGCGAACAAAATAAAAGTTAACCAAATATAAATCAGGTTTAGATAGAATTATATTATCAATTTCGAATAAAATATGCACATTATACATAATCTCTCAAGTTTGGTAAAATTTTGCATAAAGATTTGCAAGTGCTATAATAGTGAGGTAATGTTGTGCTCTTTTCCAAGACATTATTGATTCATCTACAATACACATAAATACATAATGTGTGTGAGAGCCGCATGGTACGCTCAGCATGCGTCAATCGATTTACACTCGAAGAAGTGTACTTTGATTACTTCTAATATATGTAATATTTAGCATAAACAGTAATTTATGAAAAACATATAGTCTACAGTATAATTAAATTACTAAATACTTTTGACGATCCGTCAGTACTTGAGTAATTTTAAGTTATTTGTAAAAAACATCTAAGTAAGTTAAAAGTGTTTAACTAAAAATGTACAAGTATGATGTAATATTGACAAAGTTTTGAGTACATAGTATGAGAGTGCACGTCGCGGGGTTGACGGAGTCGAGGCCGCGGGGTTAAGGCCTCGCCCGGGCCGCGTTGCTGAAACACGCACGCCTGCCTGCTGGGTTGCATGTCAGTTACGAGTGAAATAGAGAAGTATTAGAATATGTATGAAAATATTTATATTAATATTTTAATGAATAATCATTTCTTTATTATCGATAATAGCTTTAGTTTAACAAAATGTCATTAATAAATCGAGCTGTATCGTAAAACACATTAAGAATCATCACTAGAAAACCTACTTTCAAATAAAAAAACCGCATCAAAATCAGTTCACCCGTTTAGAAGCTACGGTACCTCAGACAGACACACATAGCGGTCAAACTTATAACTCCCCTCTTTTTGCGTCGGGCGTTAATTAAAGTCTTAATAAGTGGCCGAAGTCTAAAGTGCCAAACGTTACTGCGATTTCCCAAAAATGTGAATTTTTGAATTTGGTCACTTAAATACCAAGCGTGCTTAAATAGCAATTATTTAAAGATTCAATTTTTACTGTGAGCATTATTATTATATTAAATTATATTTAGAGATGCTCCAAACAACAGAAGTAAGTAGACGTCTATTAACTAACACATCTGCTTTAGAAGTATTTTTTTTTTGTATATACCTTTATATTTAAAACTGAATTCTATTTGTATATATCGACTGCCATTTTGACTATCTGTCTGTGTAATATTTTGCTATTGCTATAATTCTGCTATTATAAAATTGGTTTTTTATTTTCATTGGCGAGACACATGTTTGTAGATATAGATATGTCTATTGACAAGGCCAATCTAACTATAATTTTGAAACATATCGTGTGTGTGTGTTATTACACTCACACATACGACATGTTTCATTTTTTTTTGTTTTAATATTTATATAGTTTATATCCATTTAACAAATATGTGCCTCGTTGGTAAGTTTTTAATAAATAAATTAATAAGTGTTATTTGACATTATTATACACTTATAAATATTCATGTAACAAAAACTATCGAATATACGACGACTTCCTAAAAATGAATCATAATTTAAATAAGTAATACTATTTTTATTCGATAATACTGTAGTTATTTAAAAAAAAATAAAAGATATTTAAAAGGCCGTCAGGAGGTACAGTGTTACCCTATGAATATTCAAATACTATTACTGAGTGAACACCATTTACCTAATTAGCCTTGCGGGGATTATGCAACGCCTTAACGTTCTTAGAACAAAGTAATTCTTTAATATTATCGTTTTTAACAAGCATTTTAATCGCCGTTAAACATAATGTACGTTAATATTTAGTTAGACTATTTAAGATACAGTCTTAAACTGTCAGCCTTCAGAAAATATTACAGACCTGCTGTCTTGCAGTCTGGAGTCTTTCATTAAATTATTATGAAATTCACGTACTGAAATATCAAATTTACTTCAATCCATTATATTTAGTATGTATGATAAATTTTATCATTATTATATTATATTTTTTTGCTATATACTATTAGTATATACTATTCAAACTTTTGAGTTATTCATTTTGTACACTCATGTTGAATATATTCTGTTTTTTTTTTTTTGCTTATAATAACCTATATAAATAGTTTTCTAAAGCTTACTTCTACAGCTGCCATTTCGTTACGACTAGCTGAGAAGTCATTCAGATTAGAATTGTTGAGCGGCGTTCCGACGCGCTAAAACATTCTGTGAGCAAAAGACATCAACGCGTAACCTGTGCCAGTAAATTTCATGAAACTAAAAATTTATTTAGATAATTATATTAATTTAATGCAAATTATTGTATAAAGAAAACAATGGATTTGTAATTAAAGTTGTGTCATGCATAGTGATATCATGGAAATTTAACGCTCGAAATAATGAGTGCAGGTCCTAATGTAAACCGCAACCATTGATTATATGGACGTTGATAAGATCGGAGATATTCATTTATTATGATACTGCATCACCTATTTAACATTATTAAAAAAATCAAGTCATATAAACTAAATAAGTAGGGAAAAGGGTTATTTAATTTAATGTTTCGAATTTTAAGTGCGTTCCATATTTTGCAATTTTTACAATTTTAACGAAAAGATTGATATATCCGTCTTCAAACATATTTGTTAAGAATCGGGTTGAAATATTTAGATGCCATTTTCTCGGAATGAAGTCCTGAAGGCTCGGCACAGTATTGCTTATCATCTTCCATATATCAATATACATATGTATGTATGTAATTGTTTTAAACAATTGCGGCGTATCTTATAGAATATTTTCAAGTTCAAATAAAATAGATTGTGTAATAGCCTTGTCGCTTCCTGTATTAGGTTTGATACTCATGTTTTGTGAAGTATATTATATAATTCGCCGATGTATTTCAGAGATGCATCGTAATACATGAGATGTTATGTCGACGGTGCAAGTGACGAAATAATTATTATTTGTATCTCAGCCGGCGGCCGTTGACCCGCGGCTTACTATCACATTTCTCTCTCTCTCTTCCGAGTGTTATAGCGGAGGCCGGGGTCTACTTTCCTAACCTAGATTTGTCTAGTCCTCGGATTGTTCCTTGCTTTTGTTAGTAACCTGCAGTTGTAATAAAACTTCTCTTCAGCTCTATTAAAATGAGAAATAAACTGTTATTATCATTGATGCTTTAAACGATAATTTTAACTACAATTCAATTTTAAGATCTGGCCATACAAAGAGGTAATGCTGCCAGTGTTTTGGGCACCTTGCCTCACTGTGACATCGATAGTTACTTAGGTTTTATATAGTTATTTTTAATTTCTCTTTCTTTTTATTTTTAATAGAATTATTTGTTTAAGTAAGTGTCTTAATTAAACGAAAAGATTACATAAAATTTATTTATAATATATAATTCATTTTAAGATGTTAGATTTTTGTTGAATTAGAGTTGTATCAAGTAGATCTTGAGTTGACATGGATCACGAATAATTGAAGTGAAAATTATTATTATTTTAATTCCCGATCCGAAAAGATGGGTGATTTATAAGTTTGACCTGTGCATCTGTCTAGAGGTGTATTTGTGCCACTGTTTGTGGCATCGTAGGTCCCAAATGAATGTACCAATTTCGATTTTTTTCTTGAAAGCTTATGTCGACGCTTCTTAACTACAATTAATGAAGATCTATTCAGACGTTAGAAAGTTATCAGGTCTTTTATGTTTATATTTCCTAGTTGTTAAAAGGATCTGAGCAACTTTTACATGTCTGATTGATTCCAAATGCACTGCACTGTAACTTAAACATTACGACGTACTTTGATGTGAACCTTGACCTGATGCTGCAGCATCGCCTGGAAGCAGCGGGACATACAACGCCTCGCCCATTTACAGTAGAAGTACCATGCTGGGACTCGTTGAAATGATCTCAATTGATTGATTATCGTTTTTTTTGTTATTTCTATGTTATCATTACCGGATACATTACATTCTAGTAGAATAAAACCTATATCTATATTTGTATCAATGTATTCGCTGTCAGTCTTGAGAGTGAAGAAGACAGGCTTATTTAAAAAACTTATTAAAACCCACTCTTGTAAGCAAGAGTATTTGAAAAATAACTACCTGACTCTTACTGTGCAATAAAGAATATGTAATAAAATAATTGGTATTTTAAGTAATTAATCATTTATACTAAGAAATCAATCAGTAATATAAGGAAACTATTAAAACTTAATGAATCGCTTTTCTGGTAATAAATTTAATATTGTTTTATTGTATAAAAAGATTGCTCGGCAATCTATTGTAGAGGAGCTAACTTAAAATTAAATCAATATATATGTATATATGTATTTATATCGCCGATTGTAAAATAAAATTATTCAGCAGAAATAGTCATAAAAATTTTGTCACTAAGGGCAGTAGACCTTTGAAATTATACGCGTTCAGGTTTTACCTCCCACTGCCCGCACTCGGGTCACAGGTTGCGTTCCACACTAGTCGTCGAGGCGGCGCCGTCGCCGACTTGCAATAGCCAATAAATCAATCTCTTTTTTCAGTCATGGCCTTTTCGTTGTAATTTCGCAGCTAATTAAATAACATGTTTTACAATTTATCTATATATTAATAAAACGAATTCAGTTGAAAAATCATGATACGTTATTATTGTACGTAACGTTTGATTTATCTGTGTAGGCTCAATTTATTTTTATTGAGCAAGAATTGTAACGAAGTTGTGATTTAAGCATTATTTACTTAAAATATTTTATTTGTATAAGATACTTTTTGTTCGTGTAAGAAGCATTCAAAGAAATAAATTCAATACAAATTTTCATAACATTATCAACATACAAAATTGAGATAAATGAAATGTTTCATAGACTAAAAGTTTTCTGACGAATATTTTAAACGGATTTAAATCGCGTATATTAACTAGTTTTATCATCCCGCAGTTTCGAGCACTTTACAGCGTTCGTCTACCCGTCTACACGTGACCACGATTTAAATCCATTTAAAATAGTTTTATTTAAATGAGTAATAATCGTGAAAATCTAAGACAACGTTATGACGAATAATTGTATACAACATCGGTTTAATATACACCGGACTCAATATATAAAACTCACAAAATTAGTACCTCTACGAATATTTATTAAAAACATATAAAAACGACACTAACCCAACTATCGGGTGACATGAAATCGGCTGCTAGGCGTCGTGCTGCTAGGTGCAGACATGCACGAACACCAAGGCCACGACACACGTTAAAGATTTGATACTTTTGTGGTCAGTTACTGTAAGTCAATATTTTATTTATCTTGGAAAAAAATGTGCATACTTCATGCTCATTGATTTAACTAAATTTGTATAATATTTTTATAAATTTACTAAACGAAAAATATACCGCATATTTCACTCGCTTCTTAGTGCATTCTTTACGCTTCCCTTTCCTCCGCGAGTTCGCGGCCTTCGCACACGATAAACCTACGACCTTGCGCGGCGTCGACATCTCTAATTCTCTATCACTATTATTGCTACGCAGGATGTAATCAAGATTAAAATAATACGGCCGGTAGGCTTCGAGACGACTTTGAGGATGCATATTGTTTCGAGCAGTGAGTTACATTTGTGAACAATTTAGCAATATACTACGACGGTAATATCTGGCACAAGCTGCTGCAGGCCGCCGAGCGAACGTATTAATCCAGTAAATTTCCAGTCTGTATCATTATAAACGAAATAATTACTAACCGCCGCCGCCGCTAGTTGTTTGAACTGTGTTCATTTCGAGTTTCATAAATATAATATAAAAATTGAGCTCTTTAAAATATAACAACTCTGTGTAATTATTTATTACGAAGGCTTGAAATATACTGTTAAAAATGCACTCTTTCGATTCATTTATCACATAAAAACCAATTACTTTTAATCACATAAGTTATAAATAATAGTAATTATAAATTGTTTGGAAAAAAATCTTAGATCATATCCTAAATAATAATAATAATAAATAATAAATAAACACATCACACTCAACGGCCCCCATTAAGACTACGTGGTCTTGTGTCGGGGGTCCGGAAACACACAACACTAACACAAACACCCAGACCACGACAAACATCTGTATGGCCAATACAGACGTTTGCCGTGAGCGGGGATCGAACCCGCGACCGTTAGCGCTTCAGTCAGTTGCAGTGACCACTGCGTCAACGTGCCAGTCAAAATAACTGTGATCGGACCGGCCGGCCCAGCCAGCGTACCGCGTAAAACAGGAACCGAGCAGAATGTAGTGTATGGATATTATTATTATCAGAAAATTTTGTAAAACGACTAACCGCCCAACCTTTATATCTCCCACTGAACGAAACTCCTAAAGTATACTAATTCCAAACAAGTAGATTTATCTAAAACGTTTCCAGAGATGTATGAAGATGATTGTCACTACAGAAATGAAACAAATATTTGAGCATTTTATCTTGTGTGCTCAAGAACTCAAGATTAACATCTACAACTCCTCCGACGGCGAGAAACAAAGCGGTGTCGTTGTTAATGACTTGCGTTTGAAATGTATAAAAAAATAATTAAGGGATAACGAAGCGTGGCAGTTATATCACTCGAATTGACGTTTGTGATGAAAAATGTTTAAAATACTAGTATATCGTTACAATCTCGTTTTAATAATGTTAAGAATTTTCTATATGTAGAAGGAAACGAATAGGAATCCTCAGGACCTCGTGGGGGGTCGCCGAAGGAGAAAAGAGGTCGGTCTTTCTCGAATATTGTCGCTCTACATGTGACTCTATATGTGACCTCGTAACTAACAATTCTTGTGAAAATAGATTTTCTTAATGAAAACGGTATTCTAATAATCTACTTTTATAATAATAATATTTTTTACAATATATCAAGTCTGAATTATTTGAAAATGTAAACATATTTATTACAGTTAGCTCTTAAAGAAGTTTTTTATCTCTCCTGTAAAGTTTGGCAGTTTGCATGTACGAGCTATCACATGTAGACCGACGTTATGTTATTTTATACGCAATTTAATATTTGTAAAAACTGTCATTGTCCTTGAAAATGTAAAGTTTATTTTTAATGCGATTCAAAAGTGTGATGCTACTTTGATTTGAAAAAAAACGATGTAGTTGTTTTGATGTGTGTTTAGTAGGGCAGTCGATTGCGTATCTCACGCGTCCGGTTGCCTCACGCGTGATGTTAGGGTCGGAACGCGAGCGCCTCCGAGGCAAAGGTCAACTCATGCATTACAAACAAAGAAAAAAGGTTAAATATTGTGAATGTTAAGCTAGGTCATCTTTTATACTATTTACTATGCACAAATTCACTTTGTTGCCATCCCACTTCAGAAATTAAACTTTACAATTGTCAAATTTCTATATCCAAAATAAAAAAACCGAAGTGAGATATTTATTGAAACCGATGTTATTGATAGTGAATAAACGATGTCATGATGCGCCTTCTGTGAATTTTTCAATATAATTACAATTACATGTTTATGGCGGTTTTATAATTCAAATACCAACATTTATTAAATTCGTATTTCATAAGCAGATGTGTAACGTATGAAATCGCAGTTAACGTATTATTAATGAGCAGCGCTAAATACGCTGTGATGTAAATAAGCTCGACTCGCTTCATTGGCCAATTTATACAACTGAATTATTTCTGATTAATTTGCATCATGTAATTTTATAATATTATGAAATGTTCGCGTTTTATGTTCCTTACATAAGATTATCTTTTGGATAAAAAATTAATTTATTAAGTATTCAATTTTAATGTCCATAATTCCACCACAATTATTAGAATACCACAACAATATTCGCAACACAAAAACACAGGTTGATAAACTTGATATATTTTATTGTATCCGAGTAAATCTCTACGTCATAATTCATACTGGGGTTTAAGGAACTTACACACAAGGTAGTTTTGGATACCTCCACGATTTTTCGCGAACACCTTGTTCGCCCGGCGTGGACACGCCTCGGCTGTCTCGTAAACTGCGCTCGATTTAATCATTCGTTTTATAAGCATTCTTGCTTGTTTAGTTTAACTTATGTCTATCGTTTTTATTAAAACTTTTCGTTTCTTTTCCTTACTGTAACTTATAATAAAGAAACCATTGGTTTTATTGTGTTTTTCTATGATTACCATATTTAAGTGTGTATAGTGTTAGTTACTGAAAAAATACATTTAATAAAGTATGAAATGTAGCCAAGTTCCTTCCTACGGGTTTTTAATGTTATTTTATAACTGTACTAATTTGGTACTTTGATAAACGAATGATTATTTTTAACCCCCGACTGAAAAGGGGTGTTATACGTTTGACGTGTGTATTTTTGTATATCTTAGTAACTGTGTGTCTGTTTGTGGCATCGCGGGTCCTTATCGAATAGACCAATTTTGATGCGAACATTTAAAGGTTATCAGCTCTTTTATGGTTGTTGAAAGGATCTGAGCAATATCTACAGATCTGATGATATCCAAATGTGTAGTAAACACTGTGACTTCAATGATACTGAACCTGGTTGCGCGACATCAGAATACGCAGCTCCTCAACAACATACAGCAGAAGTATAGAGTTGGGCGCGTTGAAAAGGTCTCAATATATTTTTCCCATTTAACATTGTGTACTATGAATTTAAATAACAATTAAAATGTTCATTATCCACGCGGAGATCAACCCGAAGAGTCAAATTGTCATTTATAATACAGTGTCGTTTATAATACACAAGGTCGTACACAAGTTTGGCTCTTTATTTTCTGACAAGTTGTGTTTATACTTATTTATTATTAATAACCTTTCAAATACTAAATCTGCTCGTTAATTTGCATATTAAATCAACTAAAATATAATATAAAGTGGAAAGGAAGCGTTACAGCGAGTGCTCATCAGAGTGTAGTAACAGCTGTGGCCTTACGCGTCCGGCGCTGTCTTCGGGTAGTTACCTCGCTCGATAATTTAGCTGTACAGTAGTAGTTTTGAGGACGTATCTCTTTTGGGATGAAATTATTTACTTGGATACGTTGCGCAATCCACTTTGAACTTGCTACTACTTTATTAGGTTCGAAGTTTAAGTAATTTTTTTTAATCATAGTCTAAACGGCCTAATGCTCGTCGCGGGTTGAACCCGTCCACTCGCAATGGCGGGCGCTACAGTACATTTAAAGTACTGATAGTTGTTAATTATATGAAAGTTGTACTGACAATAGACGTTTTTATAATCGTAATATTTTCTTTCTCAGGCCTTATCCCATTTCTAATTGGGGTCGGCTCTCCTAATCTTCCTTCACCAAAGACTTCGTTTCTGGGTCGTCTACGTGGCCTTCACCTAGAGAGTGCTCCCGGGCACCGAAAGCACTCTTACGGTGGTATGTGGGAAAGTGGACGTCTCCCACATGGGTTTTTCTATAGCGGAGGTAGAAGATGCGCATAACGTCATCTTCTACTCCCTGGTCGTCTTCTGCGGATCAGGTCAGCGAGAGCGTCCGCTTCTCGTTCCCTTTCCGCAGCCTCCTTTAGCGACGTGACAGATTTGTTAAAGGAGACCATCGCCGACCAGCATCCCTCGCTGCCGAGCATGGCACGAGTCTTACTTGGTAGCGAGTGTTCCCGCCTATTACCGCCACCAGTGCATGACGCTGAGGTCCCCATGCGGCACATTCCTCTAAAGTGTGTCAACGAGCACACCACACTCGTGGCAGACAGACAGGGATACTTCCCGCCTTGCTATATGATGCAGGTACTTGCCGAAGCACCCATGCCCGGTAAGCACCTGCGTCAACCTGAACTTCAGCACCCCATGCCGCCTCTTGACCTAGCGTTGAGGCAGAGGCAGAGTCGCCTCTACTGTTGTTAGGCCAGCCGCCGGAGACCCCAGGTCCTCCATCCATCTATCGATCAGGGCCCTCTGGGCAAGAGTCCTGATCCTCTTCACTTGGTCCGCACTTGGACGTTCTTCTCCGATCCCGAAGCACATCCGGTAGCGATGCATTTTTGCAAGCACCTCCGCCTCGAGTTCCCAAGGCGGATCACTCGCAAGAAGTGTCGCCGCCGTCCACGACACTGTACGGTAGCCTCGTATCGCTCTCACCGCTATAATTCTCTGTGGCATAACTGACACCCATGTCAATCTGGGTCCACCTAGGCTTTTTGGTCCCGACTCCAATTGCAGCACTTTTTCAGTCATGTGTTCATCTGGTAAAACGATGATATGACCACACCACCGCAGGCGCATCTTTGGAGCTTTTCAGGTAGTGGTCTTAGTTTAAAGCTGCCTCTGATATAGATGTTTTGCACTTTGTCCATTATTGAGATCCCCGCAGACCACCTAAGCATGCGCATTTCGGTTACGTGCATTTTATTCGTTTGCTGCTCTTAATCGGCCAGCACTCTGCACTATAAGACATTGCAGGGCGAACTGCCGTTTTAGAATTTTTCCCTTTTATGGCGAATGGCATTCGGGAATCACAGAGTACGCCTGTTAGATCTCTCCATTTTTGCCATCCTGTGTTCATGCGACGCGCGATGTCAGAGTCTATGCTTCCATTGTTGGAGAGTACACTACCGAGGTATTGAAAGTCGTCGACGGTCTTAAACATGGAGTTTTAAAATTTTTTATTGTAAGTGTAATATGTTAATAATATAACTCACTCCACTTGACTGAACTCTTGTTTATCTCAAGAAAGCTTAAAATCCAAATCTCTTTATTAGAATATCATAGACCAATTAATTTAAACATTAATACCTTCTCAATGCCGGCTCAAGGTTGGGGCAACCAAGGTGGCCGTGCGGGGCGCCGGGCATACAGGAAGCCGCACACGCCGATTTAACTTTACTACTATACGTTATTTAATTTTAATGGCTATCTCTATAAATCTAACGAAAAAATAAATTCAGCGTACGTATAACTTTCCGACGAGATAAGATTGTACAAGTAGGTAACTTTTACAATCTTATCTGGTCGGAGTCAATTTGAATATTCACACTCAACATATCATTTGTCACTGGTCGTATCTCTCACGTACTGATGTAAAACGAGACGCTTCTCGTGTTGGCTGCGGCAATAAGCGAAAAATAGTAATTCGTATAGGGCTTCTGTACTATACTTAAAAAGCCATTCGGCAACCGAAATGGAAATTGATTTCTTTTTAATTAGTTAAAACTTTAGTTACTTCTCATGACTTTTAAGATCAGAAATGTATGCCAATAAATTATTAAAATGGAACTTAAAAAAAAAAACAAAAATAAAAGCGAATTAATAATATTAATATATTTAATCTATAATTTACAAAAACGTAAAAAATGACATTAAATGACACATGCGCCATTCTTAAAAGAATGTATGTTATAAAGTTTTACATTCAACTTTCAGTAGCTTTATGATTTTTTTTTGTTAAATAGTGTATTTTGCAAATTATATTTTGATTTAGTAGTGAATTAAGAAATAGGGACAGTTTTTATGGCCCGAAAACATGGATAAAAGGAAACCCATGCGAACAAATTTCATGAAAAAGGGGGCATACCTAATTTCATGAAAATCGTTTGAGTCGTTTCCGAGATTCAGATTACAAATAAATATACATATATACAAGAATTACTCGCTTAAAGGTATTTGATAAAACGGCAGCAAGTGTCACTCATGTTTTATGTGCACTGACTAAAGTTCGTATTATCGGATCGGCTTGAGATTTCGAATTAGTATGGCTGCGCTTCGTTCGGTAAATGATAGAGTTGAAAATCTAACTCTCTCTCCCATTCCTTTCCCACTTCCTATTAATCCTTTATTCCTTTTTCAGATGGCAACGCATTTGTGGCTGCTCTGTTACTGCAAATATCCGTGGGCAATGATCATTTAACATTACACTCCTGTTTGCTTGTTTGCCAGCTTTTTTTATATATAAAAAAGAAATGTTAGCGCTATCGAAGAGTAACAAACATCCATCCATGCATGGTAACATATCTCACAAATTTTAATGTTTGTTATATTAGTATGGCTTAAAACGATCCCAAAGGAATAACTCGCCAGGAACGCTTAGATGGCTAGGTTCAGCCCTGTACCTGTACTGTAAGTTATACGAAAATCATAAATACATAATCGATGACGAGCTTTTAACAATAACGTAAGTTACGCTTTTTTACCTCAATGTAATTTCATATCCACCGTATGATTGACGTGATTATCGTCGCTACAATGGCACGTTGACATGAAGATTGCCGTTAGCGCCTTGGGACGTACGCATGCACCCCGTATTGTATGTTTGTTTGCAGTGATGATTCAGTAGCTAGGTCGCGGGTTACATCAGAGCGCCGGCACGGTATACACGCGAATGCGCCCCCTCCAAGCTGCGCGCGCGCCGGCGGGTGGCGCAGCGGCCGCAGTGCTCGCCTGTCCGCCATGTATTCCGCACGCCCGCTCGCGCTCTCGCTCGCCGCACTGCTCGCCGCGCTGCTCGTCGCGCACACCGCGCTCGCCGCGCCCAACGCGCTCGCGCGTACGCGCCGCCAGCTCGCCGACGACAACACGCTGCAGCCCCTCGACGTAAGTACCGCACCGCCGGCGACGATAGCTTCTGACGCTAACACTATTTGTTTTTATAGTATTCAAACTCATTTAATTACTTATAATATTATACATATATATCGATAAATGAACGAAGATGTTTATTATTTGATATAAGTAATAGATTGCAAACGATACAATTAATAATGCTGTAGGTCAGATTTTTTTGGTCGTACCAAGACCAAGATTTCCTTAAAACTTAAGCTTCCAAAATTATAGAACATATTTATACCTATCTAAATATTGTGTAATAATCTTACTCATTGTACTAAATAATATTCATTTTATCGTTTGACACAATACACTATTTAAGTAAACAATGATTCAGAATCCTTATGCAAATTAATATAGTGATTTAATTTTTAATTAGCTTTTTACATAATAAAATTCTCTCCATTGTACATCTGAAGATAATGGTTTATTATATAATACTGATTACAAGCAGTTACACACTATGTGAGTTTGACTTCCTTGTCTAAATACAACAACGCTTCAGTAGTGTTGCCGCAGCTGAATTAGTGTAACTGCTTGGAATAAGTTTGCATTTTGTGTTAGAGCAAACAATGCGCAGACGTGTTAGTACGTAAGGTAGACGCAACGCATGCGGCGCACGCCTTGCCGCGCGGAGCCGCATGCGCTGCGGCCTGCGCACGCCCAGTGACCGCTACATCGCCCGCACTGGCGTGACGCAACCAGCATGCGACCGATCGATGAGTGACGCCCGTTTCGAACATAATATTCAAATAATATCGAACCGTTGCTTCATGGAAACCTTTCGGACTGTTCGCTGTCGTAACACACGCGCTGTCGCAATCGATCAGTCGAGCCATCTCATCCATCCCGCAAGGCACCACAGCCTTCCGTCTCGCCACTAATCCTCTCAATTTCTGTCGCTAACATTGCACTAAGCGTATCAGGAAATGTTAATTGTAACATATGTATTATGACACGAAGTGACGTAACTGCAAGACGCGCGTCGCGCACGGCTTCGACTCGTCCCAGTATAGATGAACAATGTACATATGTATTTTCGCGTATTGCGCTTAAGTCCGCTGGCTAGGTTCATATCGTAGTCAATTCACGTTTCACAATTTTTATTTTACTAGACTCTTCAAGGTCTCTCGACGAGATACACACAAAAGACAGCACACGTCGATAGTACATATTATAATTGTTGCAATTATATTTAGAAGTATAAAACAGGCGAAACTTCTAAAAACATGTCAATAAGAAAAATATTTGCACTTTACATTCACATTGATATACATCAAACCGGTCCGATTGACGCGTAATTTAGGTCAAAACTAGTGGTTATTGCATAATTAAAATAAGCCTTAAACATTACGCTAATATTATTTGTAACATAGATCTTAAACCTCGTTTTCGTTATGTCCATGTACAAAGTTCTAAAAACATGCTAATTTTATATTTATATTGCTTTATTATAAAACACCTGCAGATTGCGCGGCGGTAAATAAAGCAGTTGTCATTTTGGACTTTGTTTGAATAAAATGGTCAATACAATAAAAATCTCTTTCATTGTCTCGTCTAGTTACAAATTGTTAAGCAGAAGTTATTAGTTACTAGTTCCGCTTTTAATGCCTAAGTTCATTTTTATACTTTTAAAATTTATATAAAAATGAGATTATTATCTAACAAAAACAATAAGAACATGTACATATTGATAAAACAGCTACGTGGTGTTATTTTGAACTTTGTTGCGAAAAATTTTCAAGATCAAACCATTGATTTATACTATTTTGTTGTATTGAATAATTGAGACCCTTACTATACTATTGTAGAATAGAAGTTCAATCAGTTGTCGTATTTGTAAAAGTTTAAGGTCTGAGTCAATTTAAAATATTAACTTGCTATATAATCTGAATAACTCAAGTATTAGAAAAAGAAATACATCAATAACCCAAGGTGATCGTAGAACTAGACCAATGCCTCCGATGTCGAGTAAACCCAACTCCCTTACTGAGAGCGAATCGTAACCAGATCCAGTCCCACCGAGAACAAAGCGCAAATCAATAAGCCGGTGTACAATGGTCGTTCTCAAGTATATTCCGCAAATCGTGTTGAAGATGAACAATAGCTTGCATTGTGCCGTATTGGGTAAACGAGAGAATCTGGCCGGTTTTATGCGGAAACAATCGAAAGTGACGGAGGGGCGCGATCGTGTATTTTCCCCGACGCCTCCCCGCGCGCCCCCTCGTTCCCAGGGCTCCGGCGCAGATAAGCGCTTATGAAAGTGCATTGAAAGGTTTTTGCAGCAGTTCCCGCGCACTTGCGTAACGCTTCGAATCGATACGCGCCCCGACCTGCCGACACTCGACACTGCAGCCGTGTGTATCGATTACGCATTATATCGATCTACATTATTGACTAATAAAATGTAAGATGCGACATAAATTCTAAACACAACTTCACTCGAGTACCTATTGTGACATTAGAAAATGTAGGTACGTAATTATAACGTTTCGTAATAAAAATATTTAACTTCAAGTAAGTTTGTGTTTCGCTTAAAAATTAAATTGAAATGTGTAGGTTTTAAACGAGTCCTAAATCGATTTTTAATCAGCTGAAGAGATAGTTTAGTCATATTAGTTATCACAATCATTTTCATATAGCATTTACATTGAAGAAGATTGATGGGTTTTTTTCTCCTACTCGTAGTTAAGTAATGATTGCTAATCGATTAATCGCGCTAATTTATAATTATAGAAATTACGGTCTGCTAACGACGATATTATCGAAATTTGTCACTTGCCCCGACAACTTCCTTTATCAGTCCATTTAAACGATACAATGTTAAGCACTTTGCGATCTCTGTCCGCCCGTCTATCCGTCTGTCTGGCAACGAGCTGAATAGGTGAAATTTTCAGAGTGTATTTTATTGCCGACAGCAAATAATTAAAATCAGTCAAGTAGGAGTTGGACTCGCATAAGAAGGGCTATTCCTTGCATATTGATATTATATAACTGTCTTGTTTCTTTTTTTACAAAAGTATTATAAATGATTTCTTGAATGAGAGTACCGAACCCTTCATGTGCGAGTCCAACTTGCCCTTGACCGATTTTTTATTTTTATATTGTATAAAAAGAGAAAAGCAGCTAGTTGAAATAAGTTAGTTAATTGCGAAAAAACATATTGTATCGATTTTATTGTCGATTCGCGTGAGTTGTTACTAGTTAAAAGTCGATTTAGTAAATATATGTAATACATTTCTAAAAAAATAATGGAGATATTAACACAAGTAATTAGCTTTAAAGGTATTTCAAACATTATTGTTTTAACTTAATTCATATTTTACATTAAAATTACATTCGTATTAAAATATAAACTATTTGACGTCTAATAAAAATCGATAAATAAAATCGAGTTAAGTCATCGATCATTCTGTAAACTTTGATAAATAAATAATTGCTTCTTAATAGCCTCATGTATAAAAGTGGTCGAGGATCTCGGCACGGGCGCGCGGTCGGCGGGCGCAGGGCGCGAGAGGCGGGCGGCCTCGACCTGCCGCGCGCCCTGCGCCTGCGCCTGCGACGATCAATTACCATCTGCTACGTACATATAATTGAGCTGCACTTGCCGCGTTAAGCTTTCCAATGAATACAAATAAAACCGTGATAATTTTAGCCCGCCACTACTTCGCTCGGGTACGATTTAGTTTTTATTTGCTGGTACTAGCTCCGCGATGTTTTACCATCAATGTTTAGTTAGTTAATAGTTGTTGCGGCACGCCCTACTATTAATACTTCGAGGAGTTCTAAACAATGAATTAATAAAATTGTTTATAATATCTCAGGCTAAAAACTTTAACGGCTATTTTATTAATCACGAAAATTTATTTAGAATAATGTTACATTTCAGTCAAATGACCTACTCATCAAAATATGATTGGTGATTCTAGGTTTTGGAAAAAAAAATGATAAATATAAGTAGCAACGAACCCTGTAATGCAATAAAATTAAAAGGTGCGTCCGCGAGGCGAAACATCGCAGCGCGCAGCAGCGCGCGAGCACTCGACATTGACACGACACATTCGCCGCGCCGCTGTGTGGTCGCGAGTTGCGCAACTTCGTACAGACCTCACATTAAAGCCCAAATATTGTTGCGAGCAGCGGCGGTACTCGGTCATGTGTATGTTACCGACAAGCGATTACTCGGGCCAGCGACCTTCACAGTAACATGCGCGGCTAGCATGCTAAATACGGCCGCGTATCAGAGGCGCTAGAATCAGAGTCGTTAGACTCCCATATCACGAATTTCGATACATAATATCCATTAGTATAGTCTTATATTACAGATTTCTTATTTTAAGTAAAATACACGAGAATGACAAGCTCGACTACTTGCTTTCCTTTTAAAGTAAATTGGTGACGGTGCTATGTGGTGGTTAGGTATGGTGTAAGGGTTATGGCAGTGTGTTATGTAGTGCAGTGGGAGTGACGGGCGTGTGTATGTGTGCAGGACGCGACGAGCGATGACCAGGCACGCGAGAAAAGAAAACTTGAGGGCGTCACTGAGGCCAAATTCGGCATCAAGAACGCCGTCCTCGGCTTCGTGTTTGGAGTGAGTATATCGGGAGATCGACTGGTTCCGACTAATATCTAGGATAGTTAGTAACGGTAGATACGTCTGTTGTAGAAAATCAACTCTTTGATCGACTCAAAAACGCGTTTGGTGGAGTCTCTCGACCGGAAGAACATTGAACTGAACAAGCAATACGGAATCGAGGCGCCGAAGAGCGGCGGCTTGGCCTCACTGAGCGGAATAGTGGGGCAAGTTATCGGACCCAAGCTGCAGCTATTGGGGCCTAAGATTCAAGCCGTGACGGGGCTGCTGGGTGGCGCGTCGGGAGCGTCCGGCTCGTCGGGCGGCGGCAGCTCAGGTGGGGGCTCGGGCCTGGGCTCCATCCTCTCGCTCGTCACCTCCCTGTCGGGGTCCTCGTCCGGTGGTGCCGCGGCCGGCGGCACCGTTGAGACCATCGATTCTTCCGAGGAGGACGATTCTTGATCGCTCTCCTTTCCCCTGTGACTCTGCTCCGTCGTTTCGTGCCGCGTAAATCCACCAGTCTTGCCCGGTACCCCGCGGTACCGCCCCGTGAAATCAGCTCGTGTCGGTTGACGAGGCGCGGTTCGTGTAGTCGTAGGCCTGCCGCTTGCCAGGCGCGCAGACGCCGGAGCCGGGTCGCAGCCCGCAGTGTACAGTCCTAGTTGCGCCCGCGCTTCAGATCCGCGCTCTTAGCGCTCTGTATTTATATGTAAATAGATTTAGGTGAGTTATGGTGATTTATTAAATAATAATATATGTTTTTACTACTCGTTTGTTTCTCTGCACCGTACCCGTTGTTTGCACGCACCGCTTCTTTCCTCGTAGTAGTGTTACGGGTTCGAGCAAAGCCTATATTTCTCCTGTAGCAACTTATCGAATAGGCTGAGAGTGTACATAGATAGAAGTGATTGTTACACATCTGAGAAATATTTACACTACGCATTATGTAGCCTTTATATAATAGATGAGTGCATGTCTTACATTAGTGCATGTTCGTAGTTAACAATCGTATGTAGCGTACAACCTACAACACACCAACACGGTCACACGAAACAATAGAGCTTGTTGAAAATATAGAAGTCTCGGCAATAGTTATTTTGATTGAACTTCGCCCCGAATACGCTATATCGAGGAGTTCTTTTCTCTAGTCTCTTTCTAGTCGCTTTTAAGTCTATACTACTTATATGTATTACTACTTCAATTTTAAATTATTGATAATTTTGATAGTATAGTCGATAAATGTCATTTTTATTATTAGTTTTTTTTTTTAATCTTTAAAAAATATAGATATCAATATTACGTAATTATTAAGAATCTTTCGTTACATTTCGCAAGAACATATTTCGATAAACTACACCTTTACAAGAATTTTAACAAAATGCCTCAATGTTTCGTTTTTGCTGGTTTTGTTATAATAATTATAAATATTTTTCAACTTTATGTAAATAAATGAATATTATAAAATGTTAACATTAAGTTTGGATTCACAAAAAAAATTCGTTTATGAGCTGTAAGTACATATCGCTTACTATATTAATATTAAGTTAAAAAATAGATATTTAGAAATGAAAAGTACGTTGCCATTCCGTATTAGAAGCGAAGCACGCATAGCGCCTTCACGCATGAGTAGCCGTTTGACGCGAAACATGTCGCTCACACCCAGGCGAGTTTCAATTGTTTCCAGAACCACGCCGTACGTTCATTTACATGCATATTTTCCTAAAATGTACACAAATTCTATCTGGTACCTATTGCATCGTAGTGTTTCTTTCACCGTAGATTGTTGTAGACGCACGGAATTTTATCTTGTTGATGTTCTGAGCATGTTGTTGCGTAGTGACGTAGCACCGAGAAGGACTAGGGTCGGGCGCGCGGAGAGCGACGAACAGGCTGCCGCTCGCGGTCGCCTCTCATTATACCACTGTACCTGAGAAATAAATTATTGCCATTCCATTGCTTGTTTGATTTACATACAAACGGATAAAATACATCTCAAATTTTTGAAAAATATTTTTATGTATGACTATAATTATAATGTCCACCGCAAAAGGTAAAAAAAATACCGCTTGCATAAAATAACGACCAAAGATATAGTGATATACATTAGGTTGGAATACTTTCTTCATATTTTATGCGATTTTAACTTTTAGAAACAAGTAGGACGTATTAAAGTTTCCCTATATCGATGTGTGTGTCTGTATATACGCATCTTAGCTCAGAGATTATTAGTAGCAGAAGTCTGTAATTCGGCATAGGTATACATATCAATTACGTCGACAAAACGGCAAATTAAATCTTGAAAAATAAGTTTTTCAGGATACTTCACTTAACCTGAACACGTTAAGTGTATTCCGTGGTGTGGGGCGTCATTGATTAGGCTGTTAAAATATTGAAGGTACGATAAAACCAATTTATTATTAACGATCTGCGTGCGAAATATTAAGCTCTAAAGTGCTTATTGTATTTGAGTTAGAATCTCTCTACCAACTACAAACCGGTGCTTCTAGATTTATACAAAAAATCGCAGTAATAGAACATAAAACGAATTTAAAAAAATATCACAGCTAAGTAGGCTTTACAAGTTAACGAGTACCTAATTGTCGACCGACTCATAGAACGTAGATACTCGGAAGGTAACAAGGAAAGTTTGTTGCAACTGACACACACGGAACCCTACAGTGCGCGTGGCCCAACAAGCACTTGGCTGTTGAATTTTTTCTTTGATATTTTACTTGTAGCTATTATAAACACACGTAACATTAAATTAAGAATAAATAAAAAAATGCCATAGTGTAGAAGTAGATCAATTTAAAAATTAAATTTTGTCATTTACAAATGACAAATCATTTGCATTATAAATTTACATACACGACACTAAATTATCAATAAAGTATATACACATCGGAGAGACGGAATGCTGAGGGCGCTATCGTGTGGCGGATGCGCTGGCTCTGTTGTGACCCGCGTCGTATCGCGTAGAGTGGCGCTACGTGGAGGCTCCCGGCGTACACGGCGAGCACGTCGCGCACTCGGGAAGCCTCACCGTCGTCGAACCGACGACTCGGGTCGCCGTCAGCGGACACGCAGGGTACCCCGACTTCGGATATCCGCTCCGACCCGACGTCGCCGGGTACACGGAGCGGCCTGAAGTCTTCGAGTACTCGCAGCACCGTGAAGGCGCGTTCGGCGAGCGCGCTGAGCACGCGCGTGCCGCGCCAGGCGACGGCGAAGCCCACCGAGGACATCCCGGTGTTCGACCGCAACAAGGTCAGCCTGGACTTCCCGGGGAACCTGTTTGGGCCGTCCGTGTCGCTCCTCATCCGTACCACTAAAATAGTCGGTGATGTTATTCAGGTACTGTATGCGTAACTCAAGAAGTAGGTACAGGATTTATTTTTTATTTTTAAATATTAACCACTTATATTTATGTTTCTTTACGTGTTCCTAAACTAGGAACTAATACTAGGTCAATGAAAAGTGAAATTATTAAATTTCTCGTTTATATACCTTTCCTTTACGAACTTTGTGTGACAAAAACAAAAATAAAGTTTTTCAAAATAAATCTAATAATGTTTTTCTCAAAATAATTTCATGGCGAGAATTACACTAACAAGTTTTGCTCGCTAATTTTCATAACATTTATATTTATATTTTTAATAGTTTTTAAACCCAAAAGAATTAATTACTAGTGACATTTATGATACTTACAGCTCACGTGCAGCGAACTGTTACCAGGTTACATTGATGTTTTGTATTAGTTACGAGAGTCATAACTTAGAAGTGTAATTCCCGCTTAATAAGTGAAGTGTTGTATTTTTTAAAATAATTACGTTAATTAAGGAAAGGTTCTAATTCTATTAACACTAATTAAAAAGGTGTATTAAACACAATGTTTGTAAGCAAGTACCTAGTTTAATTTATTTATTTCTTTCCTAATTTTCAGAATTCGGCAGTGCGCTACCAGTCTTTTCTGAGGTTGTTCCGGCCGCTGTTCCGCGGTCCCTTTGAAATTAAGGGTCTGGATCCTCCCACGACCACCACCAGCACTCGCCGCC